>JAULBM010061537.1:0-10286 GCA_032357055.1 Geukensia granosissima | reverse complement strand
ATTATTTGCAAATACAGAAAAAGTCAATACCACAAGTTTGCGATCCAAGATGGCGGAAGACACCCGAACCTCCTTAATCTCGCGAGAAAGCGACGTCCCTGAATGCCAGAAAAAAATGCAGCGATATTTTATGTTTAATGTAAAAAAATCAATAACTGATGTTATTATACAAGTGTAGAACTAAAACAACTTAAAATCAGTCTATTTTGCAGATTAATCATTCCTTGTGAATTCTTGGGCAATATTTCTAATAGAACCCGAAACATCGTGAAAATAACCATTTTTTCTTAATTTAAACGGCATTTGAAAAGAAATTTCTTTATGCTTCATTACCAATATTGTTTTGCATTAGCTGATTTATTTATCTGTTATTGATTTGATTTGTGGGATTTGTCAAATCCTTTATATTTTTTATGTAAATCAAAGTTTCCCTGTATATAGATGTTTCTCTCACTTACGATACGGTCAAGTATATATATATCCGATTTTATGATTCTGAATAATAACCTTTTTAATGAGGTTTTCTTGCAATATTTAAATAAGTTCTGTCTAAAGAGAAATTCATTTAAAAAAATTGGGTCGTAAATTTGTTCCATTAAAATTCTTCTACATGTAAATGTACGAATACCCGTTTCGGACGTAAACAATAATGTTAAATAGTCGTCTAAAATTAGTTCACTTTTCGGCAAACTGAAATCGAGATTTGTTTCTTTGACAATTTGTGTGTAAATTATATGACAATCACAAGAAGACATGATTGACTTGACTCAATGACAAGTAGCTTTTGATTTTTGTAATTATTTGAAAATAATTTAATATTTGATACATAGTAATTTCAATATACCTATGATCTTTGCTGGTTGAGCGAGGGTATGAATTCCTTTTAAGATTTACAATGAGCACTAATTCAGAACTCTTGTATTTAAAATCAGTTCCTTCAGTTTAGGTTTAGGTGTAAAACTGTTATTTCAGGGCCTAGTAAGAAGGTAACAACTGATGCATGTGATGTACATGTAAGAATATAAGAACAGGGATCTTTAAAAATTAGAACTCCACCTTGCTTTTTTAGCCAGAGTGTAGATGATCTTAAAGCTATTTTTGAATTAAAATGGTTTATCCTTAACAATTAGATGAGTAGAAAATTAAATTGCACAAACATACCCTGTGGTTACCTGAAAATTTCCTTATGTCTAGATTTTAATATCTTTATGTACCTTCCGTCTAGTCCATTTTCTTATTTTTCGTACTATAAAAAAGGTAGTGTATACGTATCGGTTTTGTTGTACACATCTTTTGGAACTGAAAAAAATACACGGCACTGCTCTTTTCACTTCCTTTACGGCAGGTTATCAATGTGTGGCTGTCCCCATTTGTAACCCTATAAAGTCCCCTTTTATAAACATGTAAATGTAATGTCAATGAAATTTTCCATATGAACCCACTTTAGTATTTAAGCCCAGAGAAAATATTTTGCAGAAAACGTTTTTTATATAATTTACCCACATATATCCAATTTCTCATTAGGTAAGAGCAAAGGAACTCAATCAACCTTTATGCTAGAAAATATTTATTTGTATTACATGTATAACATCGCGATCTGAACAAGCTACATATAAATCTTACCAAAAATAAAATACAATCTACATCACGCATATCTGTACCATGATTTATGGGCTTAAATGTGTACAAACCAACAATTTGATGTTATGCTATACTCCAAAACATCCACCAACATGTACAGGTATGGCAATAAAGATTCCGTAAACCGTTTATTAAAGTATAATCGTGTATGCATCAGAAAGGTCTTTTTAGTCAAATACACTACGTATTATATAGACAGAAAAGAAAGTCTTATCATCAAATAAAAAATCCGCGAAATAGAAACCCATGACGTCATAGGTAAATCATCAACGTCATTTGTGTAAACAACACCAGCTTGGTGGAGAAAACGTAGGATTACTTGGTTACCGCTTCAGTTTGCAATAAAATTTCATAAAATATAGGTAGGTTACATTTCTTTATGTTGGGCGTGCTGTTCAAACTTTTTTTGCATAATCGCCCCAGGAATTTAAAAAATAGTCCCATCAGGATATATCAGAAAGTCGAAAAGACGAAATTTTCGAGAGAACTTTTCATGTGTTCCTCGACTTTTACAAGAAACAAGTCTTTTGTTTAACGAAAAATCATAAAAAACTTTATTGAAAAATGTAAATAAAATAAAGCATGATGTCAAAAATGCTTTAAAATACTGGATGAAACTTTGGGAGAATCGATTGATATATTTGGATAAAACGCTGATATATTCGAATGAAGATCATTAGCACGCTCTCGCTATGATACGACTTTTACTGTGCTGTTCCACAGGTCGATATAGCGATGGGGAAGGATGATAATATGTAAGGAGTTGTGGTCATTTGATGTCGTTGTTCTGATTTCTGATTTTTGTATTTCTCACATTTTTATATTTGGCTTATCAATGTATCTTTGTCTTTTGTTTGTGGCAAATAAGAACTCGTTGGATCCCATTTTCCAAGTGAAATCTTGATTTTAAACTTCTGGTTGCTTCTTGTATTGATGCAGTGCAGCTTTTTAAAAGGTATGCTAAATCCTTCATATTTATAATCAGTAATAAACCTGATGTCAACTAATGACTCTTTCATTCTATGAACCATTGAAGAAAGTGTTGTATGAATATTTAGAAAAATAAAATGTAATAATTCGAGAGAAGAATCTACATTTTTACAAGAGATTTTGAAAGAAAAAGTTGGTAAACTGCGATTAACAATTGACCCTTAAAAACTCTACCTGTTTCTTGTGTATAACAGACAGACCGTACTTTACAGTACAATAGATTTTTTTTTCGTTGAGAATAAAAGTTAGCAAAAGTGTAAACTGCTAACATAATGCTTAGCTTTTACCTAAACAAACCAGGTAAATCTGATAGTAAGGCTTGTCTAATTGTGCTTATTAATAGAACCATCAAGTATAAACTCACAAAAGTTTCTTTTCACGTACATTTTTTATATATTATCGCCGTCACAATTTTTGATATTTCAGGAGTCTAATTCAGATTATTCCGTTAGTGTTATTCTATGGTTCAATATATTAGGGAATTTACCTAAGGACTTTAGATGTTCCTAAGAAACATATTTGGATAGGCTACATATGAGAGGCCATTTTTTCTTTTAACCATATCTGCAACCTTCAAATAACTTTTAAAACGTTCTTTTTTTCTTTAATTGAATATTAAAAAAGGAATGTTGATTTTAATTTGATGCTCCAGGCCTAAATTTGTATTATTCTTTGATGAAAATAGTACATCTATGAAACTAATAGTAATCGATTTTTCCCTTAAAAACAATGATAATTTGTTCAAACCACGTTTAAATCTTTATTAACCTTCACTCATCTGATTCATTAAGTGAATGAAACAAATATCAGACATAAAGTCAAAGAAACCTGAAATTAGACTCATTGAGAACGTAATATTTAAAATTTGACGACAATAAGAGGACATTTTCCTATATTTCCCGTCAAATATTCCCGAATTATAGTCAAATAGGAGAAATACTATTCTAAGGAATATAAAGTAACATAGTGCATGGAGTTCCCATGTAGCAGCAAAGAATTCTATAATACTGAAAATCTCATTTTTAGTATTCCCTCCTTATATCAAGGTGCAGAGATATTATTGTCAACATTGATAATTTTGTCATTTAAATGAAGATTTGCATTATTTTTATCGTCCTATGCAAAGCTTTATCCGATAAAATACGAAGGGAAAAGGGTATCATGTTTTTCGAAGGTGAAAAACCGTCCAAATCGTACCGAATTTAAGTCAAAATAAGGATAATTGATATTGTAATAAAAACATCTAACACCAAAAAATTCTCTTGAGTAGTATATTTAGCAATCTGCCGTAAACAGCTGAAATAAGGAAAATTCTGAACTTACCATTTTAACGCACTAATGCAAGATTTACGTAATAAACATTCACACATGATACAAATTAACAAAATTAAATGACCTTTTTTTCTGCACCGTCTATTTGTAAGGGATAGGGGTAAAGTTTTAGTGATTACTTCTAAAATATATTATAGACTCATTTAAACGGTAATGCTTGCAGCTTACCATTGATACAGACCTTCAATTCGTTCGTAACTTACCAACTAAACAAACGAAAGAACTTACAAAAAACAAAAAACGAAATACGACCCAACAAAAAAAACCGAACGAAGAACGATTGTATAACTCGCTTGCACATATAGCATACCTACATTTTTCATATTTATTTAATATTGGTAATTTTGATTTTGCAAAAGAACGATCCTATCGTTCGTAGAAAATGAAAGAACCTTGGACTCGTGTATAGTAAAACGAAATATATTTGTTTCGTTCGTTCGTTCGTTTTATTCGGCCGTTTTTCGTATGCTCTTTTTTCCAATTTTCAGAACATGTTAATGGCATCGTGTTTTGCTAGAGTGTGCAGACGGAAAAGCAAAGTTTAGAAACCGGCCGCTTAAAAAGGTTTCGGATTTTCTGATTTTATTAAGTTAGTGATATAGTGCAATTTGTCCATTTAGGTGGAATTTTGTATGACTCAGTAAACAGAATAAAGAAAATTTACTGCCTATAATGAAACATGTCATTTCTGGACTTTGATGTGTATATTTTTCAACTTAAAATTTCCACCAAAATTTCAACTATAGGGGCGAATTCTCATTCCCAGTTGTTTATTTTCTTGACGGGAATGTTCCTTCGTTTCCTTCGTATGGTGTAGATATTTTTCAGCTCGTTCGTTATGAACGTGTTTGAAGCGACGTTTCAGATTTTAATGAATTCAACCTCTGTATAACTGAAGACCAAGTCAAGGATTTCGTTACAACAAATTGATTAAAGCATTTACTAAATTCAGTATAAATATAAAGATTTGGTAGAGATGTACTTGAAATCATCTGATGAAACATGGGAAATCACATCCTACAATGTTCGGAAACGTTGTAAATAAAGCTCGGAAATAAAAAAAAACATCCACATGGTCTTAAAATTTTTCTTCATTAACTTATCCGTCAAGGATATCGTCGCAGCATTTAATTATGGTTTTTATTGGTACTGATATTATCTTTATGAAAATAAATTCAAAAATAAAAGTTTGAATTTAAACGGAAAAATAGCATATTAATTCTATAGTTATATGAATTTATACCAAACAAATTCCATATTTTGAAAAAGTGTCTTGTCTGAAGCACAACATAATCAGAATTTTCTTAAATGTTGTGTCGCAGAATAAGGTATAACCTGATTTACTTAACTTCTTACTAACACTTTCACCAAAATAATGTACCCGGATTAAAAACTATTTAAGCAAAATACAAGAAAATAAGGGGGATATCAAATTCAACAACTTTCTTACTACCCTTTTCCTCCGTTTTAGTCGCTTGCAAAATTTGTATGTATTACTCTTCGGCGACGGCGAAGTATTTTTTCAATATTTTAAGCTTATATATAAATATCTAAGACACTGTTTAACCCAGTTTTACATTCAAATCCAATCTTATACACAGCATATTTCTTGATCTTGGTAACTACTTGTACATCTGCTATATGTCATTGACCGTGACCTTATTTTCATGATTGAGTTTGTAAATTGCGTCTATTCCTCAACAACTTTTGTACCAATACCCACCATATTTTGTCTTACGTTAAATCTTTATAGGTACTTGTAGTCTTATATATGCCATTGATTCTTGATCTCGTCTTCTTGGATGAATGACGTTGTAAATTTTCTGACCCGTTTTCCCATTCAAATCAATCTATTAAAAACTGTTGTACTTAGATCCACCATATTTGAACTGTTATTAGATCTTGGTGAGTACTTGCCAGATGGCCATACAACATCTGACCGTGATCTCATTTTTATTGTTAACTGACGGTAAATCTTTTACACTCAAGTTCATTTTAAACAACTGTCTGTTGGTAATGCTTGATATGTACTTACCAGTCTACAATGTGCCATGTGTCCTTGAATCCATTTTCATGGTCAAGTAACTTAAGTTAAGCTTTTATGACTTGGTCTTTTTACAGTCACCAAACATGATAGTTCTTCAATACTTGGTGTGTTTACTCATTTATAAGTGAAAATATCTGTCTGACAAGTGTCATAGCCTCATTTTCATGGTCGAACGACTATTGTAAGATTATTGTGTTAAGGTCAGCCTATCAAAAATACTTGTTGTGCTAATTTATTCAATTCCGGCTTACTTAAGTGGCCTCGACCACATTTTCATGGTTATTGTTTCTGTCAAGTTATAATGCTAAGGACAGTTTCTTTGTAACAAGCTAACAATATTTGGTGTGATCCTACATTCTGAAGTGTACTTGTCAGTCTGCAATATGATATATGATCCCTTGGCTCTTTTTTATAGTCCAGTAACTTTTTCTTTTCCTAGCATTTACGCGGAAGTTCAACAGAAATTGATATGATTAGTCTTTATCATACATTATACTATGATTTAGGGTAAAATGTGTCTCATTGGCCTGATTTAAGGGTTGATTGTTTGTTTTGCCGTCGTCCGCTTTTGTTGGGCAGAAAATCAATTTGTAGGCGAAAAGGTAATCACTAACAAGAATTGGATTTGACGGTACTTCAATCAGGATGTAATGAGGAAATTTTAAGAATGTTCCATTGATGCTCTTATTAAATTATAGAACATCTGTCCAAGTGATTTAAGAGACAACGTGTTTGTTCATCAGTCAAACGGAAACAATAATCAGCCATGACGTCCATTTTTTTGTCCGATCGTAACAAAATGTGGAAACTTCAGAAAGGACCTTCAATAGATGCATCCATTGCAAAATTGTTGGAACTGACCATGGAGTTTGAGCGAAGATATTTATTAATATACCAAAAAACGTATCAGAAACATAAATCGTCAATTAAGGCTACGTGTACGAAGATCTAACATAGATGCTACCCGCCAAATTTATTTAAATTTGGCTAAGCGTTTTCAAAGGAGGAAATCAAATGAACAGTTAACGGACGGATAGACGAATGACGACGACAGAAGACGTATGCCAAGTGATGACAAAAGGTAACAGGGCTTTTGACCAGTTGAACTTAACAAAATTCTTCCGCAAAATTCATATGAATGTTTTCTTTCTCATTAGCAATTTTACAATATTTTTTTATCTACTTAGTGTAAAAATTCATTAATAAACTATTTTTGGACAAAACACCCCGGCTGAACAAACAAAAATATTACTCATTTTCATAAAGTTACTTGATCAAGTTTGAAAATCAGAGCCCACAATATATAAAGAAACACCTTGGTAATGTAATACTATAACACCGATTTCGCTACTCGACTCTGGTAGCGTATTTAAATACGGTTGAATTTTATTATGTCTTAAGCCGCAGCGCATTTGCGACCAAAATATATACCAACCTTACCTGCAATTGCGAGAGTGGGAAAAATAGTTTTATTTGAAAATAACGAAAGTTAATTTTTTCAAAAAATATTTAAAGAATCGATATTTTTCCCGTAACGAGGAATTTGGAATAGCAATATTAGCCAATATTGTTTTTCTCTGCACATAAAACATTATCATACACTCACTAAATTGTCATAATGAATATGAGATAGATTAGATAGTGTAGATATGAAGGTTACTCCTTGAAACGTACATATAGCATACCCAACATTTTCCAAATGTATTCGACATTGGTTATTTTTATTTTTAACCACTAGGTCGATACCTCTGCTGGTGCATCATGTCTTCCACAATATTCACCAGCCCAGTTGTCAGACTTGTCAGACATGTAAATTTTATTGCACTGAATATACGGAAAGGCTTCAAAAAGTATTGCACTTACTAGTTGTCACTCCCATCGGATTTGGCTTCACATTTTGATTTGTTTGGATTTGAGTGCTTCTTTTAGAAGTTTTATTGATGAGAGGTTACTCTTTGGAATATACGTATAGCATATCCCAAAGTTTCCGTATTTCTTCTGCATTGATAATTTTGTATTTTCAACCACTGGCTTTTATTTGTTTTTAATAATCACTTCGTCGACACTGTCATAGATAAGTGTAGCAGTGCATTGCCAAATATGGATATAATATTTTATGGATTTTTTCCGTTTTCTAGCGTTTCAATATGAATATCCTCTTCCTCATAGGATATTGAAAGTTAACGTTTGTCAATAATTAGAATGAACTTCCTTATTATTGTCACCGTGAAATTATGTATCTCGGTCTTTTTTCTAAAAAGTCGAAACAAATGAAACATTTTTGTTTGGGTTTCAGTAAGACATTTTTGCATTCTCTCTTAAAAGTGAATCAATAAAGAATCATAAACATAGGAGAAATGCAATTTTAGGAGAACAAAAGAAAGTCATAAATTATTCATTTTTATTTTAAGTAAAAAATTAGGAAGACAAATAGTATATATGTCTAATAAAAAGATTGGACGTCGAAACCAGTTTAGTTTTCGAATTGAAAACCCTATTGTATTGCTTATGACTAAAGATTACGTCCTGACGTAAATGACCCGGATCAGTTTTGACCACAAACGTGCTTAGGAACGAATTCATAACACTAAAAGTAACAGAACTCAAACTAAATCGCAACAAACTTGCTAACTTACGAATTCATATAACTGAGAATCACAAAAATTAATGCATTGATTCAAACATTAACATCTATGTCTTTGTGATATCGTTTAATTTCATACAAAATTAAAGCGCTCAAGATGAGATCTGTTAATCCGAAAGTTTGCTATCATCCTCGTTTTCGGAAATTGCTTCAACATCGCTATCTGAACTACTTGGTAATGGTTGAGCATGAGCAAGCAAGTCAATATCAGCATAAGGAGTCCTGTTTTCTGCTCCGCTTATACAGAACTTGCTCTTTGTCAGTTGTGGACTAAATGACACTTCGATATAATGTAATGTCAAGGAAACCTATAATATTTTGAAATATATAAGTTTAATTATAAAAAATGTCAACAATGTGCATTTATCAAAACACCATTTAAAATATAAAGCAGCAATAAGCAACTAAAATATTTTAAGGCACAGCTTGTTGCTCGTAAAAATATGGAAGGGGATTTTCGAATTTCAATAACCAATTTTGCGACAATACTTCCGAAGAAAAAAAAATACCTAAAATTTACAGAAAATTAAACACAAAGACAACCTATGACCACAATTCATGACTTTGTACAGGTACATGAGACACGTGATTGGGTAAAACTAGTTCGTTTGGATCCCAACCATTCCCTTAACGAACCATAAACACAAAGAGAAACCTATGACCACAATTCCTAACTTGGGACACGCACATGAGACCTGTGGTGGGGTTAAACTTGTATTGTGGGATCCCAGCCCTCCCCCAACGACTGGTCAAAGGAAAAAAGCAACGAAAACAGAAGCAGTATAAAAATAATTAATAACAATGAATTTACTTAACATAAATACATTTAAAATGAAGTTAATAAGTAATGAATGCTCGCAGTTACTGAAAGCAAGCTCAGAGTGAGATTCTAGATGATAAAACATCAATATTCTCAACACGAGTTGTCATCAAACACAGCATGTCTGACGATTTAATACTGTGTTGTAAATAAATGTGAGTAAAGACAAGACGGATGCAATGCCAAATGCATTTATATTTGTGTAATGATGTTATCAGTTTATTTATATTACTACCAGCAAAAACAAGTAACAATGTCAAGACTACAACTTGGAATGTACCCCTTGTGGATACGTTTGTTTAAGGGAATGGTGAGATTCAAGTGATCATCTTTAAATCTGTAAGCTTAATTTGTAATGTTTCCAAAGACTAGGATATGATCTCCCTTGTCGTTTCTTAACATTTGCAGTCGTCTTTTTTGTATTAAATCTTTGTAATGATTAAACAATATTGTAAAAGTATTGCGAAGCTTGTGATATCTGTAACTCTGCTGCAGAAGGATACCACTAAGAAATAGATTGCAACGTCAGAAACTTTGGTGAAAACATGGGCAAATCGATTTAGTTGTGAAATGTTACCCCCATACGAAGGAACGAAAAGCACATTCCATTAAGAAACGGAATATTAACTATAGGAAAAGAAAAATCATCCCTTTCATCAAACGTTTAGTGTATAAACAGCCCTGTTCAAGTTTTAGATCCAAATCTAAAAAAGGAGTACGATCATTAATGATATTAGACTTATTGAAGTTAAGTTCTTCAGGATAAATATCTTTTTGCAAAATTTTAAAACTCTGTATTATTTAAAGCTAAA
>JAULBM010061527.1:0-10286 GCA_032357055.1 Geukensia granosissima | reverse complement strand
ATAGTGACTTAATCCACATTTACCTGAGTTAATCCGGATTAACTTTTATAGTGTGAACAGGCCCTTAGAGAGGTCGAAATAAACATCTTGAAGTGCATGAACGCATTTGCAGACTGTGTGGTGTTGAGGATGAAACTCATTTTCATCTTCAATGCCATAAACAAATGTACGTAATTATTTTTTATATGAAGTAAATAAACAAAATAAAAATTTCAAAAATTCAGAAATCAAGTCACAATTTATATGGCTTATGTCATCTGAAGATAGTTTTATTCTTATACTTCGGTCAATATATATTTCTTTAGTCAATAAATCCATGTATTGACCCCATTGAAAGGATATAATTGTATATTAACAATTGTACTGTTCATATCATGATAATTTTTGAAAGACTTTGATTACATGTATTTGTTATATACCTTCCTTTTAACTGTATGTTTATCACATTGAATCATTTGTAATCATTGTATAGAATTAATTTTAACTATTCTGCCCCTTGTGTGGGCGCCTTGATTAAGCAATAAAGCATTTGTTTGTTTGTTGTTTGTTATATGGCAGTAAATTGATATCCAGAATAGAATATTTTCTCGGCTGCAGAATTGGGGATGTTTACATTTATCTTTTAAGAAATATTTAATCATTTTTTAAAACAATTTTTATTCTTGATGTAAATAAAATTAGTAAAAACAAACATTTACATTTCTTTTTGTAGAACATAATTTATATCCAATATAACTCTAGCATTGATTGTTTTTTAGATTTTGCTTTTGTTGTTATTTGCTGCTTTTCTGTATCCTCGGGTAAGTTTATCATCAAAATATCAAAACACTCAGTTCTATGTCTTTGTAACTCGGCTTCATAAGTGTAAAAAAAAAAAACAAAAAAAAAACAACAAAACACTCCTTATGTTCTAATTAACTTCAATTAATGTCCATGGATTCAGTCAATGCATATTAATATTTATTTATAATTGAATATTATTATGCATCGACTGAATCCATGGACTATAATTGAAGTCAAATTAGGAAGATACTTTTCAAGTTATCCGCTAACATCTTACCGGTTCATCAGCATTGTATTCATCTTTGTTCTTTCATTAATACCTGAATATATATATTTGTAGTTAATATTCTAAAAAAATGGATATTTTATATATCCATTTTATTTTTTCCTGTGTAACATTTAGTTACATCATACATATATTAAACTTCATTCTTCCAAAAACTTTTTGTTTATATATTTGGGCATATATTATCTGCCAAAATCTATGGAACTCCATTCCTTGCGGAGCTATTTACGTTTTAATGAGTATACAAACATGTATAGTTGTTACTTTATTTGTTTACAACATGTGATTTTGAATTTCTGTTAGCTGATGTTTATGATGGGGTATAATAACTGCTTTTAGAATTGTCACGTCTCCAGTTTTAACAAATATTATAGACTTAAGTTGAGAATGGAATAAATTGAATGGAATCTGAAGTGCTCATTTGCTAGCTACCTGAAATTTACCACACAAATATGTGTCATACAAAAATAACGATGAAATTAAAACGTTTGAAATAGTACTTTGAGACTTTTTCAAATCTATTTCAATGTTAAATTTCAAACTAACATGTTTTAAAATGATATTATAATTTATATAAATGTCGAAGGTTTTATAAGAAATCAAATGAACTATTTGAATATCATTACATTTAAATTTTTTAACCTTATACAACTTCAATGAGGCGGTAGTTCTTTAACCATGTTTAAGGCAAAACCCCACATATGTTTGTTCTACATACATTTTGGATGGCTGTCTCATAGACAATCATACCACATCTTTCTACTTCAAACTAGATGCTTACAAAAAATCATTTGATTTTTAAAAAATCTTTTAGTACATGTTTTAAAAAGAAGAAACACATTTTTAGTAAATAATTGAATAAATCTACGACGATGCCAGCCACAAAAATCTTTGCACTTCGTATAAAAGGGGGGATGGGGGGGGGGGGGGGGTAACGAGGGGTCTGGCACAGAATATTTATTTTCGCTGGCAGTCAGGGTCAGGAAAGAGTATACATTTGCAGCTTTGTGGATCAAAATATTTATTTACCCGACTGCCACAATATGCCAGAATCCTTTCCCCAAATGATCGTCCTCTTATTACACGTACAATTGTTTTGGGAAAAAAAGAACATTTCGACAGGAATAAGATTGTTTTTGATTTTGTACATTTGGTAAAAATTTCAACACTTTTTCATATTTGATATAGTGTATCTGAAGTACATCCGAGATTTTGTGAACACTTTGAGAGAAGCAACTTTAAGACGGAACAATTTTAATTTTTCCAAAGGATAAGAGAGTTGAATTACGAAAGAAATCGAAAGTGTATCATATTTTAAGGATAAAGAAACTGAGCATAACTTTTTATAAAGAAAAGTATATTATTGATTAAATGTTGCGTGATGTCAAGCGGCGTATACTTCATGCATATTTTTTACGATATCATATCGTTGTTATAATGGTTAAACCTACACTGCAATAGGCCAAAACAACACCAACGACCATTTTTTACAAGAACATGTTTGGTTTTTGGCTTTTTTACCACTAGTAAGAATTTAAACATTTTATATTTAGGTCTTGTGTGTCTGAACTGTCCTGATATAACACATCCGAGATTTTGTGAACACGTTGAAACATGCTTTACAGGAGAGGCAAGTTATAATCGGAAAACATTTTTTAAATTTATGACAGGGTATGAGAAATGAATGTTGCATGATATCAGATGTGAATAGTAAATGCATATTGTGAAAAGAATAATGAAATGGGTATTCCTTATTTTCTGGTCATGCTGAGCGGAAATCTTAAAAATAAGGTAGCAATTCACAGGAAAACATGTCACCAAACTGATAAATATTTTTCTGAAACAGAAAATACACATTTTAGTTTCTTGTGTTTGACCTGGCAAGGGATTAAAAACACAATCTCCAAAATTTTAGGATATGAAAAAGAATGAGAACGGATCGGCAGTCAATTAATCAGAAACAAAATATTCAGAAAAATATGCGTTTTTAATGAGTGAAGTTTATCTTTTCTGTTTTTCCTTTTTGAATATGGCGTGTTTTTTACACTTTTTAATGCTTGTTGTATTTCACAAATATCCCGATTGGCCCCTGTTTGCATTAAGTGTCTGAATTTAAAGACTGTAAGCTATATCTTTGATGCGAATTTTTACATCAAGGATAACGTTATCACAGTCGGCTTAAAAGTTCACTAAATATTACCACATTTAGAAGCACGTCAAATGGAGAGATTTCACTTTTTTGAGGGCCTTGTGATGACCTCTAGATTAAACTTCCTACGAAATAGCATTTGGTCTTCTTGATATTTTCAACATATGTTCTCTTTATATCTAATTTTCACACATGGTAATTTTGCATGTTAGTAACATCTTATTTAATCATGACGACTTTTGACGATACAGGACTAAATATTTTTAGAAATGTTTTTAATTGGAGTTATCTCTCGTGATAAATGGCTTTATACCTTTGACATTTCGACGTCCTGTAAAGCTATCATTAAACTGCAAGCATTACTGGGAAGTAGTGTTTTTAATCTGTGCTTGTGTTTGGTTTTTGATACTGTTATTGTTTCGGTAGTTTTATGAGTAAATTTTATGCTTACCGTTATGATTGTTTACAATGTGTCTTTCACGAGTTGTCTTAAATTAGTTTTAACTTTTAACCAAAAAGACAGGGTGGGTCTGGATCCAATTCATTGATATTTTGCAAACGCCTTATTCAAATCAGGGCTAATTTAGTTTGATTTTAACTTTCACTTACATCGTTACATGTATATTAATTACAATACAAGATTTGAATATTTTGCTAGTCACTTAACATTCATATATAATAAGATTTTTAGAGTGGAATAAAATAAGGACCTCCACATTTCAACATTTGGAATCTAATGCCAGGTCTCCTCGACACTTACCTATAATATATTTACTTTTGCATCACACGGATTATCATAAAGCCTTCGCCAAAGATAAAAACTTACACGTGCGCCTTAAGTTTATTTTGCCATGCACATACTATTGATTATAAAAATTGATATCTGACAACAAATGGTATACACTAAGTTCTACCTAATATTTTGCATAATAAAATATTACATAACCATTTAAGTCTTTTTAGTCATGTGGTTTAGAACGCATAACAAATGGTTTTGGAGATACAGCGTACAAACTGGGCTGCAGAAGTTCTAAGGTATATTTTATTATTAAGGATTTTATACTTAAGTAAATTGCGCTGATTATTGTGTTCAAAAACTGTCGTGACGTATTGATTTTTGGATCTTTAACTCATACAAGAATTTTTAAGGTAAAAAACGACCTTTCTGTTCTTACTTATTTACACCTAGATAACTATTTAAAAAAGAATAAGTGATATAACAAATATTCAAAATCCAACAGTAGATGCATGTAAATAGCTCTTGACAACCTGCAGGTGTTTGTCATTTAAACATTTTGGATGTTTATTTTCTCTATATAATTCGTAATGAATTATAACATTTTACCTTTGCAGGTATGTGCCACACCACCAGATAACCAGACAGTGAGTTGCCGTGGATGTGCCACACCACCAGATAACCAGACAGTGAGTTGCCGTGGATGTGCCACACCACCAGATAACCAGACAGTGATTTGCCGTGGATGTTGCACAACAGATATGTGTAATACACATGGATGCTTTGAACCTGGTCAGTGAAAAATCAATAAGAAAAATTAATTACAAACAATTGTCGTGGTGTCATTTTCTGGTTGTTTGTTTGTTTGTTTATTTGTTTGGTTTTTTTTGTTGTGGTTCTTTTGGGTAGAAGACAAAGGATGGGTTGGAAATAAAAGAAGACGATAAGCCATCAATAAAAACTCAGCTAAAGTGACACCAGGCACAAAATATCCGAAGAGCAATTATTAAAATTTGCATGGTAATTTTCGCCAAAAAATATAGAATATATTGATTTTCGAAATTCCCTAGGTGTTAGATAATTTTATCTGTCAAATATTGTTTTCAAAACATTTTACAAGAAACATGTATCTTTATATATACTAGCATTAACTATTTAGTTTTGAACAGAAATGTGAAAGCATGCCTGGAAAAATAAAAGTCAAATCAAATCAAACGCGAAAGCCTGATTTTGAAGTTGTATACATGTTATAATACTATAATAAAATTAAAAATAGAATGCACAAGAATTGTCTTTTTTGAACGAATCTGCAACTGTGTAAATTTTATGTCAGTAGTAGATTTAAAATGATAGGACTGTTAATTACAAGCCTGTCTGTGACTGTTGAAGTATTGTAAGGGCCTTGAATAACAAGCCTGTTTTGATGACTATAGATTTTACTGAATCGTTCGCACCGTCCATAATAAGCCTACCTGTCCCTATGACTGTAGATTTAAATGGTTAGAACTCAACTTTCCATTACAGCCTAGCTGTCTCATGGCTGAATATTTTAAACGGTAAATGATTTTCTGTCTAATATATATGACAACAGTAGTATATGGGTGCAATTCACTTATCATTTTTCAGGTGGATGCAGTGGATGCGTGACGTCACCGGAAGTGACGTAGACCGGAAATGACGTCATCGGAAGTCACATGACGTCATATATGACGTCACTCTGTTTTCCCGCGGTTTTTGGTTTTTCGGGAATTCTCGGGTATGTTCGTGGATGTTCGAGGTCTCTCGGGTGTTTTGGAGGTGGGGGCGAAGCCCTTGTGCTAAGAGTAGAGTTTGGCGCATGCGCGAGCGGAAGCGCGCCATTTTTGCCGCGCTTTTTGTTTTTTTCGGGAATAGTCAGGTATGTTCGTGAATGTTCGAGATGTCTTTGGTGTTATGGTACGGGGGCGTAGCCCTTATCTGGAGAGTCAACATCTGCGCATGCGCGAGCGGAAGCGAGCATTGTTTTTCGTCGTTGTTTTCAAGGGGACATCACTCTATTTTCCCGCCATTTCCCACAGTTCCCCCTCATATGATAGCCGCCATTTTTCCCACAGTTCCCTCTCATATGATAGCCGCCATTTTTCCCATAGTCCCCTCTCATATGATAGCCGCCATTTTGATTTCCACAGACATCGACTTTTCACTGTTTTTTGGATTTTTCCATCACATGTTTTGAAAAAACAATGAATAAGTCGTGAGTGACTCTTTAAACCCTGCTCATGTGCTCATTTCGCTCTGTGGCTGCTGCTGCTTCTTCTGCTTGTCTTTTCCACCAAAAACCCGTTTGAGTAAGTCGTGAGTGACTCTTTTCACCTTGCTCAATTGCTCATTTGCTCTTTTAACCCTGCTCATGTGCTCATTTCGCTCTGTGTTTTTAAAGAATTCCACTGAACTTGAATGACACAAGGAAATATGTGTTTATCAGCAATAGAACCAAGCGCGACAGTAGTATATGGGCACAGTCTGGCGCGCATTTTTCAGGAGGATCTGAGGAGGCTCGGCCGTGACGTTACTGGTGACGTCACCGGAAGTGACGTGGTCCAGAAATGACGTCACCGGAAGTCGCGTGGACAGGAAGTGACGTCACCGGAAGTCACATGGAGCCGGAAGTGACGTCACCGGACGCCAATGTTTTCCCGCGTTTTTTTTTTTTTTGTTTTTCGTGAATACTCGGGTACGATCGTGGATCTTCGAGATCTCTCGGGTGTTTTGGAGGTAGGGTCCGATCCCTTGTACTAGGAATAGAGTTTTTCTCATGCGCGAGCGAAAGCACGCCATTTTTTCCCGCGCTTTTTCGTTTTTCGGGAATAGTCGGGTATGATCGTGGATGTTCGAGATCTCTCGGATGTTTTGGAAGTGGGGCGAAGCCCTTATCTGGAGATTCGACATTTGCGCATGCGCGAGCGGAAGTGAGCATTGTTTTTCGTCGTTGTTTTAAGGGACATCACTCTGTTTTCCCGCCATTTTTGGTTTTTCGGGAATTCTCGGGTATGTTCGTGGATGTTCGAGATCTCTCGGATGTTTTGGAGGTGGGGGCGAAGCCCTTGTATTAAAAGAAGCCTACTGCCCATGCGCAAGCGAATCCGCGCCATTTTTTCCCGCACTTTTTGGTTTTTTCATCTTATGGGATGGGTTTTTGTTCTGGATTTTATAGGTAACTGCGAAGCCCTTGTACCAGAGGAAGACTTCTGCTCATACCCGAGCGGAAGCGAGCATTGTTTCGTCGACTCGTTGTTTTCAAGGGACATCACTCTGTTTTCCCGCCATTTTTTTCTTGCGGTTTTTCGGATTTTGGTGATTTTTTTCTTATGGTATGGGTTTTTAAACTCGTTCTGGATTTAATAGGGAAGGGCCAAGTCCTTACACCAGGGGAAGCTTTCTGCGCATGCGTGTTTATTGTTTTTTTCCGGAATAGTCGGGTATGATCATGGATGTTCGAGATCTTTCGGGTGTTATGGTATGACGGCGAAGAACTTGTACTAGGAGGTTACTACTGCGCATGCGCGATCGGAAGCGAGGGGGAGGAGGATGAGAGTCCGTTGTATATGTGTGAAAGTAGGAGGGTCTCTGTATGAAGAAGGTAACCGAAAACAGTCAAATACTGTAAAGTCGATTTCAATTTCGATTCATCATTTTACGATAAAAAGGAAACTTTAACAAATGTTCAATGTCTTCAGTTCAAGTGCCTTCTCTTCAAATATTGGGATCGTCTTCTTCAATTCTTCTCATTTAAGTACAGGATTTAAAGAGCAAATGAGCAATTGAGCAGAGTGAAATGAGTCACTCACGACTTACTCAAACGGGTTTTTTGTTGGAAATTTACCCAAAGGAATTAACTTTGAATAAGCCAATAAAAATAGTCTCAAATGCCCATTTCTCGACTTAGATGTATCAGTTTCTCAAGGTGAAATCTCCACCAAAATTTACGACAAGGGGGATGATTTCTCATTCCTAATTGTTAATTTTCCCTTCCTTGACGGGGACGTTCCTTTTGACTCCTTCGTATGGGGAATGTATTTCTTAGCTTGTTCGGTATACCCGTGTTTGAAGCGACGTTTCAGATTTTAATGAACGAAATCTCTTTATAACTGAAAAATTATAAAGTCAAGGATTTCGTTACAATAAATTGATAAAACATGAGATATGACATCCTTCTTTTTACGGAAAATGTGGAAAATAAAGCTCGGAAATTTAAACAAAATCCACATGGTCTTAAAATTCATCTTATTAAACTTACCCGTGAAGGTTATCTTCACAGCATTATAATAAAATCTTTACATATGGTTTTTATTGGAACTAATATTGACTCTCTTGTTAATGGCTTAATACGGAACTAAAGAGTTTATACCTGTTATAACTTCCTGTCTATATATATTTCATATTGGCATTTGCACAACCGATGTTTTTATTGACTTCTTATGATATTTAAACACTAAATTCAATTGGACGTGTTTAAATTGACACCGTTGTGAGGGAAAACTTGGTTTCATTATCGGTTGCTTTTGGGTTTTTAAATAACAATCAGCAGCTGCGAGTACACTTTTGAGGTCGATACTTTTGTTGTATCTTGTATTAAGTTTTTAATATATTTGTTATTGGTTTCCAGTATCGATCTCAAGAGATAAATTCATTTCAACCGATTTTTATAGTGTGTTTTTTATTGTTGTTTTGTCACACCACTGTCCCAGGTTACGGGGAGGGTTGATCGCTCACCAACCGGTTTAACCCCGCTACATACTTATGTGCCTGACCCAAACCAGGAACCTGTAGCCCAGTGGTTGTTGTTGTTTTGTTAGTTATTTATTGATATATGTCCATCATTTCGATCTAGATTAGGTCGATTGTCGTGTTTTGTGTATAGTTTCACAATTTGTATTTCGGGGCCTTTTACAGCTTCCGTTATGGTATGGCCATAATGGGACCTGTAGAAGTTAAAATGGTACTGTCACTTGGTGGGCGGCTGTCTCATGGACAATCGTGCCACATCTCATTTTTATATTAAAGACAACCTATATCTAGCTTGACTGGCAGTAGATGTCAAAGAATTGATTTATACTAATATTATTAAAACCAATGCTTATTCAAACTCTGTAGATTTCTTAGAAAATTTTCTTGTCACCATACAAGTAAATTTGTTTATAACTTCATTTAAAGATCTATTTTGTTGTCAAGAAAAAAAATATATGTATCAGCTAATTTTGTATCCAGTTTCACATCTTAACTCTTTTAAATTATGAAAATACTGGCAAGTTTCTATAGCATATCATTGTCCCAGATTTAGATTTTAATGGAATCTCTGTTTATGGATTTTTTAAAACTCATTGCTAGCTTGCCCTGTTTATGATGTTAAAATAACAATATAAGTTCGATTTTTTTTGTGGAAAATCACAATACAAACGACTGCAGTAACTTGTTTTGATGTCACACCGGAACTATGTATATTTCGTTGCAAAAATATTTTTGACAAAAAGTAGAATTTTCAATTTTCGATGCAAAAATCCCAACTATGAAAATGGTATGAACACATATTTTGACTATTTCAAAGAAAAAACTGGAGTAGTAATAAATTTTCTTTCCCCGTTCCAAGTTTCTCTCCTATCAATGGAACTAAGTTAAAAATATACGATAGCATACACTAAAATACTTCCGTCGTGTTCCGCCTTCTTTGCAGGCGGTGCTTTTCTCATATTAAAATAAAATACTATCTACCTAGTCATCCCATCGGAATGAGTGTTAAACAATTTGAAATGTAATTGGTTAGTCAAGTAATTCATGTAACAGACTCGACATAAGATATTATAAGAGGGACAGTCCATTCCGCAATATGGCTTAAACGTTTAGTTTATAGGTCTGTTGAAGACGGAAATGACCACAAATTTAATCTGTTTTTTATTATCAACAAATTCATTTTTCAATTTTGATCAGGAAATTTTGGAAGTTAACAAGGGATATAAAACATTCGAACATTTTGTCGAATAAAACTTATCTTAATGTTTCAGTCTTGCGTATAGGAAAAGTTTATAGAATGTACTGTGCGATTATAACAATTACAAACAAATTGGAATACAATTAGATATAGAATTTACGTAATAAACACGCTGTAAAGACAATGCCTTCAAAATATGAAACTATTGTTGAAAGTAACAATTATCAACCTGTGTCATCTTGTGAAACTTCAATAAAGTGACGTTCTCCTGTCAGGAATGAATTTTATATAACGCTAGATTTTGACCAAAATATGAAGAATATTATACATATGTACTTATAAGGAACTCTCTTGTCGATCTATAGTC
>JAULBM010061516.1:0-10286 GCA_032357055.1 Geukensia granosissima | reverse complement strand
TTCCACTTATGTTCTTATTTTCTAAGAGGTTTTGGACAAGACGTTTTTTAATCACAATTCACATAAGCTTGAAGTCTAAGATGGTCTTGTAGGCATAAACGATAACCTTTCATTACACGACCATAGAATAGTCATTTAAAAAGTACTGGTCCCATTGTTGCTTGAATGTCAAACAAGATTCTCAAAACGTTTTCAAGGATCCCATGTTTGGTTTGACAGTGGCAAACAGTTTGGTTAATCATTTGACGGAGTTGGTTATGATATTGGCAGATGACACTACAAAATTACAAAAGAAAAGATGGGGGCTAGACGTCAAGAGGACCATACACTATCTCGTTAAAAAACGTAAACAAATGTCGCCTTTCAATTATATCAAGCTCTAGATTACCTTAAACAAATAAACTTATTCACGTAAAACTTAGCTATTCGTACTTAATAGATATACATATAAATAAAAAAAAGTTAAAAAGACTTTGTCTCTTTTTTTAGAACAGGCACTTGATGTGTGTGGTTATGTTTTGCTGGTGCTAAACAATCCGACATTTCGAAATCGTTTCATTGATTTTATCTGGCTTAACAAAGACTACTTTTAAATCAGGTTTCCGTAGAATCCCATGCTAAACTACGTTATCTATGGCAGGCGATTTGTTAAAAAGTGTTACTGATGGCAGCTTTTGGTTCAAACTGGGCCTCCTGTTTAGTATGCTTTTAGAAGAAAGACCAAAGGGTTTTTTTGCGAAATGTATTATCAATTGCCCCATCATTCTCAGAAAAATGTTATTATAATACCACACTAATTTGCCTATGTTTGGTAATGGTTGAAATATAACACGACCTTCTTTAACGCCCCTTAAAAAATAAGCAATGACAGTAACAGAAACAGGAACATGTTATATCACATTAAATAGAAGTTTTCATAGAATTTATTTCAAGTGATACCTTACATTATTAAAAGATCTTATCAAAGCAATGCTACTTCAGTGCGCCCTTCCAAATATTCGATTCTAATTTGGTAATATCTAAAAAAAATACACAGATAGGTCGTTAGCTTAGGATACACGCTTTCCGAGAATAACATTGTGACGTCGTTATGTTGTGCTTATAAAATATTAGGAAGTCAGAATATAAGGAAATTTTTTTTGGTTGAATGTTATTGACGTAATCAGAACCATATATTAGAATCTCAAAAATTATGCGAATCAGTAGCTACTCTCTTGTTAAACGTATGAATTACAAGAATCCATAGTTTCAAAAGTCCTCCAACAATGGATAAATATCCTTAAAATAAGGTGAGAGATGAAAGGTATCAAAATAATATGGAATGATATTCAAATCTATTCTCTATGTCAGAGTTTGTTGTGTACCGTATTGTTACGAAATAATGTTTATTTTGTAGGTTAAAAAACTGCAAGCAAGTTTAAATGATACTTTTTAGCAATCATAATGTTTTTTAAGCTGTACCTATATTTTCTTTCTCCACGGTATTTAACATAGTACAATCGGCCATTTTTGCTGGAAATGGTTATTTGTAAGCAATAGCGCGAGACTGGGAGAACACATTTACAACACTGCGTAGTAATTAAGAAACGTTAATCAAATAACCTGCAAAAATGCACCTGAATGGAATTTTATAAATAATTCTTCTGCTATTTGTCGTGAGAGAGATTCCAAATAAAAGAAAAGTGCACGTGTTTTAAAATTAAAAAAAAAAAATTTAGTCGCCATGATGATTTGGTTGATCGGTACGAAATATCCATTTCATAAATGACTATTGATATCTCCCAAGTTTCGTGAATACAAAGGCATTGTCTACTAAGACGACGTCTATCAGGAGTTGCTTCATTTTCCGGAGCACCTGAACTCATCCTGGTTTTTGAAGGGTTCGTGTCACTCCAGCTTTAGTTTTCAGTGTAGTGTTGTGTGTTCTATTTTTATCTTTCGTTTCATTTTTTGGCCATTGCCTTACATGTCTTCCGATTTAGCGATTTCTGTTTTCCCTATTTGGTATCTTCGAATACCTTTTATCCAACTCAAACTTAAGCGATCACGCCAAAAACAAACACGGACAACCCTCAACGTAAAATTTCCGTTGGGAATTTAAAAAAAAAACGGTACGTTAAAATGCTGTAAGATATTAAAAACAAAATCATTCCCCTTGGTGTAATTATTTCTGTTGATGAAAAATAAATACAGAAATGAAAACGTAACAAAATTTTAATTAATCTCGAAAATCGCACTCCTTCATTATCATTAAGCAAATTAAGACAAAATTACTTTTATTGGAATTTCAAATATAGCCTTTCTGGACAAAGTTTGATTGTGGTGGCCATTTTGTCGTTCATTTTGAAAGACATATAGAATTTCATTTGTACCGATATATCTAAAGACCATGTATTTGAAATTGGAATCCAATAAGCTTAGCATTGTCAGCCTAGAAGACTTCAAACATAAATCCAAAAATATGTTGAAGGGACAAAATGTGCTAAACATTTCGCAACATCTGATTATTCAATGTTTTTCTTCACCTTGCCATATTCCAGAAATTACTTGGTTGTAGTATGTCTTTTGAATTTTCCTCTCCGATTCTAAGGTTCTCTCACATTTTAAGTTTCAGACTTTGAAATATGTTTATACTCTGCAGAGATTGATTAATTATATTAATTTGATTTATGGTGTATGTTTATGTATTTTGCTTTTATCTTAATGTCTTCATATCGTAATAACATTATCAAACGAAAAAATAATATAAACAGTTATCGATGATATCGTTGCTCCTTGAATGGAAAAAATAAGAAGCCATTACCAGATTATCGTTGGCTACCTTCACATACACTTTCATTCAAACATCTGCATATTATCGATCTCGTAAGGAATACCAACGCTAATTTACATTGTGAACCGCAATAGAAACGTCACAATAATTTTAAAATCAGTTAATACAAGAAAAATTAAAGAAGTTTTCTTAGATATTAGATAAACAATACTAGCGATAGAAAATTTAATGGAAAGTTCCACTATGATGATTTTTACTCAAAGTTACAGAAAACTTGATTTTCTCCCCCTATGGGGCACTCTTTCAAGAAATCATTCTTTAATTCCAAATGTTCACGATTTTAACACATATGTTGAGGAAAAAACGTGATAATTTTTTCTAATAGTCAAAAATTTGTTTCGAAAATGGGGCTTTATCATTTCTGAATAAACAACCGAGGAAAGGCCATAAGAAGACTACATGCACCGAAAGCTGCTGAACACAGGACACCACTCATTGATAGAACAGGTTAAAAACCATCATCAATTGATTAATCGATTCATCAAAGCTTCTTAACCCGTACAGAATTAATTGTAACACAGTGACTACTAAGTGAGTATACAGTGCGTCGTCGGTAAGCAGACAATAAACTTACATGTCGTCGTCCTGGAAGAGGACTTGTCTTGACGCCTAATTACGTACAAGTGCTATCGGGAATGACGTAATGTTATCTCTTCTGATGTAAGAAGATTCTGGATTTTAATCGAAGTTTGTAGAACAAGAATGTGGAGACGAACTTAAGGGATGTTTGGCATCCCGAAACCAGTTGATATTTATTTGTCTCATATCCTGTGGTTCAGGAAGAACCAATAGTATCACGAATACCCGCTACTGTGATCAAGAAACAAGAAAAGAAACAAGATCTCATGTTTTGGCAATTGCCACAATTCGCTCATCACCAAAACAAAACATTCCAGCAAGATAATGTACATGAGCTTACAGCCAGTGCTGTAAGTAATTATTACAAGACCATGCCCAATAAAATAAAACGTAAAACAAACACAGAGCACACAACACTTCAATGCCACAATTCGCTTATCATCAAAACAAAACATTCAAGCAAGATAATATACATGCGCATACAGCCAGGGCTAAAAGTAATTTTTATAAGATCATAGTTAACTAAATGAACCGAAAAACAAACACAGAGCACACAACACTTAACTGCCACAATTCGCTCATCATCAAAACAAAACATTCCAGCAACGGCTATAAGTAATTTTTATAAGACCATAGCCAACAAAATAAATCAAACACAGAACACACAACATTACACTGAAAACTAAAACTCGGGTAACACGGACTCACAAAACCAGGATTTGTTCAGGTGGATAAGATAAAAATCACCTTTTTATCTTTAGTACGAGGGACAACGGATGACAAGTAATGGGTATAGCGCATATGATCATGAGCCTGATATGTCAACCTCATCAAATCATGTTAAAATAGTTTACGTTTTAAACAAAGCTTCAGCATGACTTCAGTGTAAGCTTTTGTCCAAACATATTAGAATTATTATAAGCAGTTAACTAATATGTAGTTATAGGAAATTTTTCCTCGATTCAATTATTTTCACTGCTGAATGTAACATGTGTAAGGTTAGTGGTAACAGAACTGCAATAGTTTTTTTTTAACTGAAATAAAATTTTGAATTTTCTGAAAAAAATTAGTTAATACCATTTGCTGAAAATGAACTTGGGATAAAACTTCTGTTTGTTTAATTTACTTTTATTGATAGTTTTGAATGAATTCAAAGTCGAATAATATGAAACAGGTTTAACTTTGACCTATGTTAGTTTAATGATAAAAAAGCAGGATGCGTTTTACAAATACTCAAAGACTAAAGAAGTCAAGACTTATCAGACAAGAGCTTTGCAGCTACTGTAATGGGGTTCATTTTCTTATGTATTGGTTGGTTCCAAGTCAGAATTTCTAAGAACATATTGATATACTGTTCCAGTTTTCCAAATTAGTGTTTCACTACAAAATCACATAATAGATTCTTTGATATTCATACTGTAAATAAATACAGTGTGCACTTTATCATTGGTTAAGTAAAAATATTTAACGGTTTCCTGCACTATTAATATTCCACTTAGGAATATTTGTATATTTGGAACAAGATCTGTAGAATGGCTATTCATATTTTGAATTGATGTTTTTATATTCAAGCAATTCTTTTATATTTTGCTATCAATATCAGTGTAAATCCATAACTAGACAATGATATATAAAATACTTACCATTCACCGCTGAAAACAAGCAACAGACAGATTAATGATATTACAGCAGTAGCAAACAAATATATAAAGAACATAAATACTGAATTTATTGTCGATCTGGAGTGGTAGGTTATAGAAACTTTACATGTTTCCTGTTTATAAGTTATAAAAATAAAAAAAATTAATAACATTCAGATATACTAAAACAGATGCAAGGAAGCAGCAACAAATTTGTCATTTAAATTAAATTTTAAAACAACTTAGACACTGTTTAAATTATTGACGTATAGCATAAGAAGTCTGCAAGTATGTAGGCGATGTCCCTTAATAAAATTTCATATTAGTAGTGGCGGTCACAATTTTTGTTTTTTTAGTCAAAAATGTCTATCATAAATCATTTTTAGAATTGTGCCGCGTGTTTAATTAAAAGTTGCTTAATGTTAAACCACATTCAGGATAAATATTCCGATGCACGTTGCGGCCAAAAATGTCATTATACTCTGCATTAATATAACTAGCTTGTGTGCAATATAAATTAAATCTTCTAAAGGCAACGAATAGTTAATTTTCAAACAACAATTTTGTAATGATTTTATTATTTCGAAGGACAATCACCCATTTAAGGCACAGTGTGAGAAAGGACAATGAAATCAGTGATATTAATTTACATGAACGTAGTCCCTTATAATATAATTGTCGAGGCTGTATGATAAAAAAGAAAAAAAAAACACTTTACTTTGTAAAATCAGTGAACAATAGCTATCTTTGTTATCTGATTGGAAAGAAATTTTAAGATTTTCAGTGTCTGTTCATGTCTGACATTTCGAATACTTTTTTTTACAAAAAGTAGTATATTGTTTGTGTTGAAAATTGCACATTAAAAATTGTTACTGTAAATCGGTATAATTATATCCCCAATTTTTGTCCTTATGAACCATAGATAATCCTCAGCTAAGTTTGGACAACTGTAAATGTAAATTTTCTCGGGTTCTGGTGTGCGGGCCTTGTCATTTTTTGGCTAGTTCTGTTTTCACGTCATTTTATATTCAAAGAAGAAACAATTTGAATATATCATATGAACCAAAGTAATTAAAAGGATAATGTACGTAGAAAATATATTCTAATAAAGAACGGTTTGCTGTCTTCTCTGATTTATTCAGTGTTTTTAATTTAACATGAGAGAGAGCGGAAAAATATTTTTCAATATAAAATATTTGTAAGATAAGTGGTTAATCTGTGTAAATTAATCACAAAGGAATTACTGGTGAGGTTTTGTACATTTTTTGTGTCGTAATGATTACCCAATTTACATTCAAAAATGTTTTTTTTTTAATCCGCTGAGCTAAGGAAATTCCGAGAACCAAAACAAAAATAATGCAATCTTTTAATACAATACTTATATATAATAAGATAGAGAAGTATGTCAAATATTTTCTTGTTTGTTTCAAACTTTTAGTTTCGTTCATGTATGACATTATCAATAAATTTTGTGCCATTATTCTTTAAAAAAATTTATGAAACAGACCCACTTGCTGTTTAATAGTGTTTGTATTGAAAATTGTAAAGTGAAAATTAAACATCTATAAACGAAAACCCGATATTGTAAAGACGTTTCCTTCTGATGCAGACCCAACCCTTAGCTTAGTTGTGAGTTCATTAAGGTTGTATTGAATTCTAAAATTTTTGTTATATATTGTTATTTTATATTTCAGAACATATGTCCTCAAACAATCTGATGAATTATCTATCAATGAAATTACCATGCAGTGTATCAAATTCAATTTCGTATTTTGTGTTACATAGATAACAATCATTACGTCGAATTTCTATGCGAATGTTGTTTTAAAAAGGGCAAAATGTGCTAAAAAATCAACATCTGAGTAACTCATATTTATGGTCTGCTCGTAATATTCCAGAAATAACTATGTTGTTATTTTAGTTGAAGTGTGTTTTTGAAATTGACATCTCTGTCATTCATGTTTTCTCTCACTTTCAACAGTGGTAATTTTGTATTTTCAGTTCCAGAATTTGAAATATGCTAAGTTCAAACGCTGTAAAGATTGATAAATTTGATTAATAGTTTTTTTTTATTTTGACTGGCTAACGTGTTCTTCTTTTATTTAATGTCTTCATAATGTAATTATATAACGACTACACTAAATATAAAAATATTGTTTAATACATTGTTCTCTGACGTCGTAGGAAAAATAAGACACAGACGTTACATGACAGACCAGCATTTAACAGATTTTATTGGTCATATTCACTTTGTTTTTCATATCAATATCTTTTTAAACATCAAAGTATTATTTAAATTAATTATTAGAATAAAAGTGAAAGAAATATTCCTAGATATTAGAAACACAATACTAACGTTGAAGTAATTTAAAGCGATGTTCCGGTTGAACGATGTCTATTCGAAGACTTGTATTTCCGCCCACGTAGGACACAATTCGAAGATATTTTTAAAATATATAAAAGATTTTCACAAATGGGTGGTAGCAAAACATAAAGTGATATATTATTTTTATTTTAATGTTAGTTCTGACATAAGCTATATCTGAATAAACAGCTGTGAAAAAAGCCATATTAAAATTGCATGCAGCGAAAGCTGCCCCAGTGATTGCCAACGACTTTAAATGCAGAAAACGATCAATTGAATTTTTGCAGATCAATAACACAAATCGACGTATGTATCGGCTGTCCACAAGATACCACTACTGGACATAAAATGTTCATTAACCATCAACATGTAATTAATCAATTGATCAAAGTTACCGAAACTGCACGAAAAAAATATTGTAACACATCAGTGACGAAAAAAAAATGACAATGCGGTTCGTCGTCGGTAGGCAGACGCCTAGTCAACGACAAGATGATATCTAATTGCATGTGGATTAAAAAAAAATATGCGTAATCGAAAAGGATTTTATCGAATATGGTAGAAAAAGAAGAATTACAACTATTCTGTGGCACATCCAGAACATCAGAGATGAATTTGCAAAACTTTTATCTCAATTTTCAGAAGATTTAGAGGTAAAATTGTTACAGCTACTCGCTACATTGATCAAGTTTTGAGACCTAATGTTTTTTCAACTTTCGCTCTACATCAAACAAATCATACCAGCAATATAATGTATGTGGTCATACCGTTAAATATCCAAGACCGACAACAATATCATACGGTAACCACATTAATTCGATAAAGCTGCTAAAGGTTTGACGAAATAACGTGGTTGTCGCATGCCACTGACAAACGGCAGCTGAATTTCCGATGGCGTTTCAGAAAGTGTGGTGACGTTTTTCTATAGCCTTTATCAATCATCTAATTCAGATAATAAACCACAATTGTCTTGTTGAAATGTGAAGCTTGTTAGCATAGCCGTTATTAACTAACGTGTAATTAAACATAATTTTGTTGTGATATTGATTAATACCGTATAGCGTGTAATTTTCACCGGGTGCTAATTTTAGTCTATTTTTTGCGGTCTCTAAATTCTGCGTTAATTTGGTATTCAACCGTAAAGGTATAACTGGTTGATCTCTTGCATGTAAATCACATTCGGTCAAATAAAAATTACGGGTAATTGTATTACATGTACATGTAAGTCGTGAGTTTTAATTAAGTGAAGTATTCAATTTAGCGTTACATAAACGTTTGGTTAGTCAGGCATTGGTATTAACTAGTATTATTGACTGACATTTTAGAAGACGACAATCAGATCGGAATAATGTGTTTATATGTTCTGTTTCAAATTTTACCTTTAAATTATTTGTGAACTGAGTGCTATGTGTATGTAATTTTTATAAATAAAGATGTTTTTATTAACTGTATTTAAAAAACAATATATCGAACTGAATATTGCTGAAGACCGAACATAAAGAATGAACTCATCATCAAACGTGAATCATGGTAGAAATTCTTCATTATCTAACATTATCACTATCATTATGCAGGTACAAAATTTTTTCATCATGTTGGAATCTGCCAAAACCGCTAAATTTTTTGCTAAAACTTTTCACCTCGAAATCGCCAAATTTTACACCCGCAAAAATATCCCGCTATACGGTATATTGAAACCTTCCCCTTTAGCCTGAAATGAGTAAAACCGGATTGAAAATTAAGAATATGGTGGATGTCCTTTAAGAGACAGGAACTGCTAACAATTCCGGACCACCTGAGTTTATCCGGGGTTTTTTGTTGGAGTCCGCATCGTTCATTAATTTGTGTTCCTCATAATAGTAGTACCAGTAAACAAAAATACACATATCATCGGATTACTCATTTCGTGGATTCGGAAGCGAAACACGATGTTTTGCGTCAAGATACCCTTTCTAATACTTATTTGTTAATTTTATTAATTCATTGTTTATATAATTAACTGTTAACTAATATGTCTTTTTTGGAGAAGTTTCTTTTCTAATCAAAGTACCAATAAATTACTGGAAGAAAAAATACAAGTCCAGTGTAGAATACTCAACGGAGAGAGACCAAAAGGGGTTAGTCCAAAGAGACAAGACAAATTTAAAATAAACAAAAACAAACAAAAACAAAAGGAAAAAAGCTTGGAATCCACGAAATCCTTTACAAAACATAAGTGTGATCAGGTGCTTCGGAAGGGTAAGCATCCCCCGTTTTGCGCGCAACACCGTCGTGGAGTTCTTAATGCCAATATTGGTGTCAAATCAGGATGTCCAGATCAGGATTGTCAATTTGTGTCAAATCCGGAAGGAATTGCACGAACTCTGATATATATATTGGTGAATATATAAGTAAACCAATCTGTAATAATATGTTACATTTTGATACTATATTGACACTTGTATAATCCTATGCATGATAGTTCAAGACTGTTCGACATTCGAATAATTAACTAAGAAGAAGGGACTTTTATTTCCGTTAGGTATAAATGTCGAGATGTTCATCTGTATAATATAATTATCTGTGTTCTATCACATCAAAGTCAATGTGTGAAAAGTTTTCTACTTTATAATCATACTTTACGTCAGGCGTTTCAGGTCACAGATCCCTTGATACAAATATGCCCCTTTACGTTATGTTTTGTTAGTATGTGTGATGTTTTAAAGACTTCAATGTCACAATTTGCATTTTGGGGCCTTTTACAGCTTCTGTTATGGTATGGACTCTGGTACATTGTTGAAGGCCATAATGGCACCTGTAGAAGTTGAAATTCTACTGTCACTTGGTGGGTGGCTGTCTCATGGACAATCATGCCACATCTCCTATTTTT
>JAULBM010061494.1:0-10287 GCA_032357055.1 Geukensia granosissima | reverse complement strand
TTACTCCTTGAAATGTACATATAGCATACCTAAATTTTCCATATTTATTAAACATTGGTAATTTTGTATTTTAAAGTTTTTACAACTCCCAAGTTGTGAATCTTTGTGGTAAGTTAGGTTAGAGATCGGGTAAATAGATGAATAGGAGATGACAAACAGCATTCAAAACAAAACGCATGAACTTTGTTGAATTAAGGCAAGCCAAGGTTCATTTGAAGTGATAGATCTTGGTAAGAGTTTGATTTGTCTCATTGAGAGCTTTCCTTGAATGCAAGTATTTTCGAACTACCAACTAAATCTTTTTCTTTTATTTTATCAAGGTTTTGTGCCAAATATTACATATTTTCAAGCTTCAATCAATTTTCCTTTTTTTATTTCACCAAGAAAGTTGGTTTATTTTTTATTTCACCAAGCTATTTTGCCAAAATGTCACATTTTCTTGGAGCGACTTCTTTTTGAAATAGGAGTGTGGCAAATATGAATTGTGACGTTATAATTAAAATGAGGTCCATTTGTATTAAGGCCACTTTACAATACCAGAGTTTGGAACCATTTGAAAATCTTTTCCCCAGACTCAATATTCTAAAACATAGTTTAATGAATGTTTAAGAATAGAGTCTAAAGGCCTAGACTAAGTTGATATATTGATTATGTTGAAAGTGAAATATTGTTAAAACTGGACTGTTTATATTTTAGTGAGGAGGGACTCCAGTCACAAGGTGTCAAATCATTAAAGAAAAAGGTTGAAAGTCTAGAGGAGGAAAATATCAAACTCAAGTTAGAGGTAAAGTCAAAGGTCAAAGATAATTAATCCTACATTGTTGACCACTGATATTCATAGTTTGTACAGTTGCGATAATAAATTTCTCACTTTTCATGCCTGGATGAGAAATACAAAGATTAAAAAATGTTGATTGAGTAAAACTTGTTGAACCTATTTATATAAATTTGTCTTGTCAGCTACTAATGCCAATAAAAAAAATGAAATTTGATAGCCAAAAGGACATATTGAAGTGTGTATTTATTTGAATATCTGAATGTTGGTCATCGAAATGTTTGAAATGACCTGTAGATCTAGGTCACTAGGTCATAACTTTAATTAATTTTCTAAATAAGTCCAATTGACAAAAACAAAACATCACAAATATCTGCAAACTGAGCTGTAATGTAGGCCAAAATAGTCCAAAATTTTATAATTAAAAAAAAATGTAATTTCATAATTGGAATGTAAAAACAAAACTTCACAAACTGTGCTGTAATATACATTGTAGGCCAAAATAGTCCAAAATTAAACCAAAACTGAGCTGTAAGGTAGGCCGAAATAGTCCTTAATTGAACAATGACCAGATTGTTTATATTTTGAACAGACTGCTCAGCTGTCAGCAGAGACCTATGACTATGAAGAGAAAGAAGCCAAACTGGTCAATGATTGTCTGAAACAGTTCGGTAAGCTGTGGTTCTGATGAGAATCATTAGTTAAGTGTCAAATCTGTCTACATAAAACTGTTCAACATCTAACCAAGCAGACATCAAAAGTTAAAATCAGAGGTTTTCACAAGATTTTCAACAAGGAATCATACTCCTGGTGGTGAGCTTTAGTTCTTGTTGGTTGAAAAACCAAATTAAAGACCGCATTCGTATATCCACCTACGGATATCTTTGGGTAACCCTAAGGTTAAACGCCACCATAGGAGAAGCATTTGTCCAAGGATTCATGGGTAACCTCCTTAAGTTATCCATGAATCCCTGGACAAATGCTTCACCTATGGAGGGGTTCAACCTTCAGGTTACCCAAAGATAACCGTAGGTAGATAATCCGAATGCAGCCTAAATGTGAAGACACCATAAATCACATTTTGAATTAGTTGAAATTTAAAACCATGTCTCCTCTACCTACCTAACTCAAATTATTTGAATGGATTGATTGAATCTGTTAAATGCCATGTTGACAATAGTTTAGCCATTAGATTCATGTGTCAACATATATTTGTTCTACATTACAGTGGTTCGCATGGTCTCTCAAGACAAGTTTTACTGTTTTTGAATTATTGGTCAAATGCTGTCAAATTTCATGTCAGCAATATTTTTCGCAATTTTTATCACTACACCATATAATTAAAATTTTGTGTGTTTACAGATGAAGCTAAAAAAGAATTGGAGTTTTATGTTAGTGAATTGAGTAAAAAGACAGAGGAAAATTCAGGTCAAAAGGAGGAAATCACCAACCTACTAGCTCAAATTGTTGACTTACAGAGGAAGGTCAAAGTGGTATGTAGAGGTGTTAATGTTCATAAGGAAAACTGAGTTCAGAAGTTGATCTGCTTTTCATTGGCAATCAAAATATATTTCTGTCAAACAAAATGTTAGCAGTTCATGTAAATGAGGATGTCTTAATTTCTTTAAAAAAGGTAGTATGATTTAGCTATTTGTGATTTCATTTATTTTTGCTGACATCAATTTTCATGAATTGACAAGATAAAGACTATTTTATTGGCTGGTGAATTTGTGTAAAATGAATTTTTATAAAGAAAAATTTATTTTACAATTTTGCTTCTTGTTAATCTTCTATTTATCAATACTAATGCAAAGCTAATGATAGGCAATTAATTAGGGCCCCGCCACTATGTGGCAGACGCCCTATTGTAATCACTCTGTCTGTCCGTCCGAAACACATTTGTGTCCGCTACAGAACTTTGTTACCAATTTCTGTAGAGGGATGAGACTTTGCATGATTGCTAACCACTATTAGAAGGTGTGTCATGTACCAAAATATTTTTTTGTCCTTCAAAGCTCAAGGTCCCAAACTTACGGTTTTTCATGGGACCCTTATAATTTACTTTATTTAGGCTACGGCAGGGTCCTTAGAGATGGTTTCCATCTCAATATTATCTATTTGTTTACTAGCTGCAGGTAGTAACTTATTGCTACTGAACTATTGACAGAAATAAAATGTCTTGTCTATCTTATGGCCATCATCTATTTATCAGACCTGATTTTTTTCCGCTTTGCAAAACCATTTCCGCTTTATTTCTACGTTGGGAAAATCAGGTCTGATTTATTCTTCAAGGGATTCTTAACATTTGGCTATTTATTTAATTGCATGTTCAGTCCTCTTAATCAATTAAAATTGGACCTTCACAAATAAATGTTTTACATTAATTTGTTACCTGCATCACCAACAGTGACCATTAGTCTGCTGATATCATAAACTGCCAATTATATGACAATAAAAATCTTGCTGTAATGATCCATAAACCTCTGCTTTCTCATTAAGCAAGGTTAAAAAATTTACAGAAAAAATGTGAATGGACTTCGAAAGAAATACCTGTAGCATTCAGGCTATAGGTTTGGGACAAAAGCCTAACTTACATAAAACTTCACAAATTGAGATTTTCCTCAAAATCTTAAATTTTTCCTCAAATGTTGAAAACAATGTAATTTGATTGATCTCAGTTTTTGAGTTGAGAAGAAAACTGAGGTAATCCTCAATCTGGGATTTTTATGCAACTGAATCCAGGATATTGAAGATTAAGTAACCCAGGTTTGACTATAGTATTATCTTCTATTTTATCTGAAGGTTAAGTAACCCAGGTTTGACTATAGTATTATTTTCTATTTCATCTGAAGATTCAGTAATAATATTTTTTTCTGTTTTAACCTGAGGGTTAAGTATTAACCCAGGTTGACTGTAATATTATTTTCTGTTTTTAGTTGACAGCAGAAAATTTAGAATTACAGAAACATTTAGAAGCAGCTCAAGAATCACAGAAATTTCTTACAAAAGAGGTAAGGTCTATCTTATTCCCTGGGGTGGGGGAACCTCTGTTTCACACAGATCCTCCCCTGATAAAAAATTACTATATGCCTGTTACAAAATTGGCCCAGATAAATCCTGCCAACATACTAAAAATTAAAAATGTGCTTCCCATTAGCTCTGAAGTTACGGCTCATAAAAACAAGTGGACATGTTGATTGTTGTGACTGAAATTTCATTGAGATAGCTTAATATTTTCATCAGTGTCTGAGAAAGCCTGAGTTTTAATAGAAGCCATCATCTCATCTGTTATTTTCAATGTAATAAACTCACAGTCTGCATTGCATCATGTTATAATTGGCCAATAGTTTACAGTCATATGAGCTGTAAAGTCAAATATTTCTTTCATAAATGATTGATTGATTGGTGTTGCTTAACATCCAGTGATTTTTTGCTCAGAACAAGAACAGGTTCAACAATTATCAATATAAACACAATTGTTTGTTCAGGTTAGACATTATTGGCAACATTTCGACTGCCATTGGAAAAAGGAGGTTTGTGTAGGGACAGATAATTTAGTCATTTGATTGATTGGTTGTTTGTTGCTTAACGTCCAGTGGCATATTCTATTTAAAACACTCCAAACAAGAGCACACCACTTGTAAGCTAAAACTAAATTTTTTGATTGATTGATAGGAATTAAACCATGGTTTTGAATTAGTGTGAGATTTTATTCATTATTGAGTATTTAAGAGAAAATAACAGTACAAACAGAAAAGGAATCACTTTACTCCCAATAGTTTTTTCCACACTGCTTAAAAAGATAACAGCTAAAACATGATCTCCAGTTAAACAAACTAAACTTTTTCAAGTGAATTCTTATTATTTAACAAAAAAAGTTTCTGTTTTGATTTGAAAGTAATTATATATTCATCATAGTCGAATATCCTTACAAGTAGGACATTGATATTAGAAAAATGTGGTGTGTTTATTTATTGTCCGGAGTTATCTTCCCTGAAAATACAGTTTTTACAAAAAACATATTATTAATTAAGTTAAATTTTTGTTCATAAATAGAATTTGATATATGGTAAAGAAAGATATTTTTAATTTAATTTGAGGTTTTCAGATGGATTTGACATATAATTTTCAGAATTTTAAACTAGTTTTATTGCAATTAAAGGAGTTCAAGGAAATTTATTCGATAATTTTAATAGTGGGTATTTACAAAGTCAGGTTGAAACCAAACTTGGAATTGGAACCAAACTTTGAGTTTATGGGAGAAACTACTGCATGTATGTGGTAGCATTAAGTATGGAAATGACAGAGGTTTACTTTCAATTGCAGTATGTATGGTCAGAAACTACAGTTGAACATGGTTTGTTGTTAGTTGTTTAAATTCATGTGAAATAGACAATATTTGGAGTGTATGGAGCTGATGGTTAACTTGTTCCATGATTATTTCCCGTCTATTAATCTTGATAGTAGACACGAAACATTTTGATAGGGGGACTTTTTTTTTTCTTAAGATAAACTCTGAAACTACTTGAGTGAAGTAAGAGTTGTTCCAGAGGGGGGATGTGTAACATTATTTATCTTACCCCATGTCTAGATTTCAATATAGAATTAAATGCATTTTTTGTAAGTTTCAAGCGATATGAACGACAGTAATGAAGCACATTTTGCATGAAGCGCTTCTAGCACTTCATGCTAAAAATGTGCAGAGTCACTGTCGTTAAAAAAAATCGTTTAGAAATATTTACCATCAATCAAATTTTTAAATAGGCAATGTTCTAACCCCCATGCAGTCATTTCTGTAACCACCAAAATTTTTTATTATAAACATTTATTTTTAGATTGCTGAGTTGAAGGACAAACATGATGAACTCTGTGTATTATATGAAGCATCTCAAGAAGAAGTCCGACAACTCCGACGGAAGCAGAAGCCAGGAGCCGTCCGCCACAATTACATGTCATCATCAATGCTTAGTTTACCCTCCGATTCTCTGGCCTCCGAGTTGGAGAGTTCACTTAAGAGTGATATAGAATATCCTAAAGGTTATTCTCCTGCTGAAAGGAAGTAAGTTAACAAGGTCTTCTAAGACAAAGAAACAAGCAAATATTCAGAAATTTGATGGCAAAATTCCACATTGTATGCTGTTGAAATAGAAGAAGGGGATATGGTGTAAATATTCACAACACAAAAATCTCATATATACAAGTAAATTTCAAGTAAAGGAACAGCTCTTTGATTGCTGTTCTTCATCTCAATGTCACAGTGAGGCCTTCAACACAGCGTAAAAACTTGCACCTTACAGTAAGTTCATGACGGCCCTTATGCTGTGTGGTGCTATGTTTCAGCCTTGTATTTATGTTTGTCTTTCTGTAGGTCCATGTGTGCATCAATTTTTGTAGAAGATTCGACTTGCATGGTATATGGCTGGAAGGTATTTAAGACCGTGAAGTAATGTATGACTGTTTTTTAGACCTTGATATCATGTATGAATTTTCCTTGCAGGGTAGATAGCTGGAAAGTATTTAAGACCGTGAAGTAATGTATGACTGATTTTTAGACCTTGATATAATGCATGAATTTTTCTTGCAGGGTACATAGCTGGAAAGTATTTGAGACCGTGAGGGCAGCTAAAAAGTCTGGATCAAGATGCAGTTCTGTCCGTAGCAGTAGTTGTTTGGGGGCGTCTAACCATAGTTTGACAGATGGCGCTACCTCTGCTCCTATATCAAACAGGAGTTCCATGTACTTCTCTGATGTCGACTCGGGACCAAGTGAAGCTAGTGGTAGCGATCTAGATGGTTTATATGGGTATGTTTACTTAAGAAAGAAAAAAAGTCGAGATTTTAATCTTTAAACAATGTCAGAAATTTTGGAAGTTGAAAGATAACCTATTTACCATATTCCTACAATTACCGTTTCAAAAGTCCATTATCAATGTGCAGGTTATCTGCAATAACAGTTTTGATCAATCATAAAGCTGCTGTGATATGACTGAAATATTGACGCCATGGAATTAAACAGCAATCAATCAATAAGTATTTTAAATAGTGAGGCATTTATAATTCTCTATAGGTAAATACCATTGTAGAATTAGCCTTTTGTTTACTGCAGGTGTCCTATTGCATGAGCTAGCCCCAGAGCAGGACCAATTATTATAAATTTAGAGAATAAATTCTGGTTCATTAACCTGTGAAAATGCTGCTTGGAAAGACAATAAAATTTTTTAAAAATATAAAATGTGGACAGTTGAAATTAAATTGCTTATTTTCAAAGTTTTGTATTTACAGTAGGTCAGACATCAGCCCTCTTGGTAAAACAAAGATGACTTACCATCTGTTTACAAACTTATAAAACTCAAATTTCAAGTAAAGTGCTCATCTATATAATTGAATTTGAATATGTTCTTATTGTAGGACCAGAAGTCACCTTGGAAGGCCAGGAATTCCAGGATCTAATGACCTTGAAACAGCTTTAAGGAAATTATCATTACGTTGTGCTAACGAACTGAATGAGCAGGATTATAAAGAAGATGAGGCCAGGAGACAACACCAAAAGTAGGTATTAAGTAAGCTTTAAGGCCAGGAGAAAACACCAAAAGTAGGTATTAAGTAAGCTTTCAGGCCAGGAGACAAGACCAAAAGTAAGTATTAAGTCAGCTTTCAGGCCAGGAGACAAGACCAAAAGTAGGTATTAAGTCAGCTTTCAGGCCAGGAGACAACACCAAAAGTAGGTATTAAGTAAGCATTCAGGCCAGGAGACAACACCAAAAATAAGTATTAAGTCAGCTTTCAGGCCAGGAGACAACACCAAAAGTAGGTATTAAGTAAGCTTCACCAAAAGTAGGTGTAAAGGTAGCTTTCAGGCCATGAACATTGAATTTCATCTTGTTTTAAAAACATATACATATTTTGGATTAAAAGGGAGGACAGTGAGCTCTTTATGGTACAAATGTGATAAAAAATGTCTATTCTATCACTCAAGGAAGTGAAAAAAGTTATTATTTTAAATAAATAATTTCAGGTCAGAAACAGAAACTGAATCCACACCAGGTACATGTCGAACACCAGACAGCACTCTGTCAACAGGAAGTGGACTAAGTGGCTTATCAGGCATGACAGGAAGCAGCAATGCATACTACCGCCTCCCAGAAAGGTTACAAATTGTTAAACCTTTAGAAGGTATTTAAAGTATTGTAAATCAACCAAAATTGCCACAACAAACATAAAACAGTTTTGAAAGTTTCACAATAAAATATTATTAACATATTGCACTTGGATGAGTGCTTTATGGTAGTTTATAACATGGAAAAAAATTATCACCTGAGATGAGGCCGAGGGTGATAGCTTTTTTTCTGACAGTGATAATCTACCATATCACAGTCATCTATGTGCAGTATTATTTTTATTATACTATATGCTTATTAATATCATATTGGTAGACGATGGCAACAACGCAATACCAAAATTTGATAGCTAATATTGTATTTTATAATGATATAATTTGACAGCATCTTTTATTTATGATAAATTGTGTGTAATTTTGGTTTTACAAATTGAGACTCCAATGTATTCCTTTAATATTTTGTAAACAAAAAATCAATGATATAAAAATAAGTCAGTAATCACAATCACAGGATGTGGTCAAATTTGCAAATAAAGCAATAACAAAGAATTTGATTTGTATCAACATGCAGCAAAAGCATCAATACTTTTGGTCTGACAGAGTTGCAAAGGCTATTTAGTAAAGGCTATGCTAGTGACGCCTGCAATTTCAATTCAGCAAACTTTGGTTATTTTCGGTGACTGTGTCAAAGTGAGTGTTAATTTGGCTTGTGATAATTTAGCGTGTGTTATTTTAAAAAATACCAAATGTTGCTATGTAAGCGCACAATTTAATACATGTTTCTAGGAATGCGAAGAGCATTCAAAACTTTGTGCAAAATTAATAAATTGTTCTTATCCAATGACAAAACAACATTTCTGCATGAAGTATAATAAATCATATATCCTCGGAATTATAATTTTTTTAGCAGCATAGGCTTTAGTTAAAAATGAAATGCTAAATTTTCCCCATTGGATGTAATGATAATTTTTCTACCCCCTTAGTCTGCCTTATTTTGTTGGTACAATTAACCAATGGTTTCTAGTAACAAGATTTGATAAATTTTACTTTTATGAGATTTTACTTCAAATAAAAGACGAAATTTAAAAAATATTCTTTAAATACCATTTAAGCACAAAACTTTAATATCTTAGAGAACATGCCATGTTGAGACAAATTTTACAGTGTCAAAAATTAAACATGTCGGGAACATGAGAATTTTTTGTGTTGAGGAAAACTGATCTATAGGTGGTTTTTTGCATAATGTACATTTAATTCTTTACAGGATCTGTAACTTTAAGACAGTGGCAGCAGTTGTCCACTCCCAATATTGGTGGCATCTTTGAATCTCGTCCTGGCTTACAGATAAAAGGAGAAAGGAAGTTGGATCTTGAGGAGGAACAACACAATCTCAGTGACTTGGAAGAAGATGGTAAATAATTAAGCAATCTAAGGACATCCCATCTGAGTTTACATCAGGGGTCAAATTCATCATAGCCAATCAGCAATGCCTCACTGGTGGGAAGGCAATTTGCCTGTCATGGTGCCTTGATAAAACTCCAAAACATTTCGAAAGGAAATAATTAAAGTTATAGGGGATGGGATATAGGAATCTCCATCTGTCTGGTTGTCTATCCACAAATCTTTAATAAATATCTGTGTGGATTTTGATAAAATTTTATTTGAAGTAATCCTGTCATATTTAGATATGGATGAAGAAAGTTTATTTCTGGGAGGTAATTAAAAAGGCAAGAAATAAGCACCTGAGCTTGGTATCATTGTTGTGAGCTTGGTATCATTGTTTTGAGATTTCTAGGATTTTTAGCCTTTTATCTGCCTCTAAAAATAAAATTGCAAAAAAAAAGAAGTAAGAATTGTGTATAAAACATGAAGGACAAGACAGTTCTAGATCTAAAAAGCTCTTTAACTTTCAGCTAATAGATATAATTAATATTTTAGTGTGATTTTTTGCCTTAAATGTAATATAGAGTGGTTATCCTGCAAATTGTATAACTAGCCTTGGTTTATCACACTTGGCTAAAATTTAACTAAACAGTACTGGAGTCCAGTTTACCCTTGATACATCGACAACAATTAAAAAAATGAAGGTTCAATGAATTTACACCTTGTTTACTTTAAAGAAAAAATAATAAGGATTTCAAAAGGTATGATTGATTTAAAATATATAATTGATTTAAAGGTCTTTCCCATTTAAACAAATTAAGCAGAAAAATTGATGGGTCACTGTGCTCTTTTTCGAAATATAAGCATTTGAAAATTTAGAAGGAAAAGGGTCTCTCTTGATTTTCTGTAGATTATTAGCCGAGTTGCAACGAAGTTGAACTCAGGTATTGGTTTGATGATGGCAGGCGGGCGGGCGGGCGTGAACATTTGTTTCCGGATGATAACTCCAACA
>JAULBM010061483.1:0-10287 GCA_032357055.1 Geukensia granosissima | reverse complement strand
AAGTTTGGTTAAAATCTCTACAGTAGTTTCAGAGAAGAAGATGAAAACATGAAATTCCCATAGGGTTCAATGTTAAATTAAGTTCGCCATGGCAGCCATTTTGAATTTTCGATTGGCACAAAAAACACACATCTGGTAAAGGTCCACCTGCTTAACATTTCTGCAAAGTTTGGTTAAAATCTCTACAGTAGTTTCAGAGAAGGAGATTAAAACATGAAATTCCCACAGGGTTCAATGTTAAACTAAGTTTGCCAAGGCAGCCATTTTGAATTTCCGATTGGCACGAAAAACAAAAACCGGGTAAAGGACCACCTGCTTAACATTTCTGCAAAGTAAGGTTAAAATCTCTACATTGGTTTCAGAGAAAAAGATGAAAACGTGAAATTCCCATAGGGTTCAATGTTAAACTAAGTTTCCCCATGGCAGTCATTTTGAATTTCCAATTGGCACGAAAAACATAAATCTGTTTAAGGACCACCTGCTTAACATTTCTGCAAAGTTAGGTTAAAATCTCTACAGTGGTTTCAGAGAAGATGAAAACATGAAATTCCTGTAGGGCTCAATGTTAAACTAAGTTTTGCCATGGCTGCCATTTTGAATTTCCAATCGGCACGAAAAACATAAATCTGGTAAAGGACTACCTGCTTAACATTTCTGCAAAGTTTGGTTAAATTCTCTACAGTGGTTTCATAGGAGAAGATTTTTTAAACTCATCCCCCCTTTTTTCTATTTATACTCTGGCAGCCATTTTGTTTGGAGGTTGGGGTCACTGGACATAATTTTAGTAAAGGACCACCCAAGGACCATTTCAGCCAAGTTAGGCTAAGATTGGCTCAATACTTTCAGAGGGTAAAATTTTTCAAATTTCATCCCCCCTTTTTTAGCCTGGCAGCCAATTTGTATTAAGGTTGGGGTCGTTGGACACAATTTTGAAATAGGACCACCCAAAGACCATCCTATCAAAGTTAGTTGTATCTTCTGCAATAAAATTTTTTTTGAAGTTTAGTATTGGTTGATTGCAGCAATGGAACTAGTCAGTAGTTTCCTATCTTATTAGAAAATTACTTTAAAAAGCTAATTATTTGCACTGGGAAAAACTAATTAAAACAGATTTTAAAACCAATAGCACTGCACAACAAAGGACAGAAATTTGTGGCAAAATGTGTGTTTTTTTGCTTGAGGTGTTAGGTTTACATCTTGTTAAAAGAAAACACACCTTATTCATTGATTCACAGGCGCAAGTTATAAATGCAACATTTACTAACAGTAGACAAAGATGGTCACTGGGCAAACTTTCACCTGTAAATAATATTCAAATTACAAGTTAATTATACCCCAGTAACTTAAAATTAATTATGTGAGGTAAGACACTTACCTGAAATGTTTTTGTTCCAAAGTTCTCTCTATAGAATTCATCAGCTTCCTCCAGATTCTTGATATGTACTTTTATATTAGATGTTACATGGACAGTCACAAACAATGGGTACTCACCCTAAAAAACAAACAATGGGGACTCACGTTAAAATAAAAACCATTATTTTTATGTAAGATAAACATTTTATATACAGAGATGCCTAAGTTCATGTCATTTTAAATCTGCTGTTGGACTTAAAACATATGATATCTCATCCAGTTCAGGTAAATTAATATAATACATATTGTACAACATTTACCATGTAACAGTACTCCCAACTGTATGATAACCTTACAATCCTCCCTACTCCTCCAAGAGGCATCCACCCAAGATTAGTGAACACGGATTCATTGTGTAAAATTTACAATCAACATTTTTTTTTAAATGGTCCCTCCACAACTTGCAGCATATTCTTATTAAATTTTGATGCAATTTGGAGTTTTACAGTTTTTATTTTCAAATACTACAATTTTGCGTGTTAAAGACACATAGGTTGACAGGAGAATAAACAATGACAATATGCTCCAGAAATATTTTTTTGGGGGAAATTAATAATTGATTATACAGTGTTATGTATAAAAAGTATTACTAATGAATGAGTTTGTATCTTATTGGAAACCTGATTGAATGAGACACTGTAGGGGCATAGGGTTCACTATGGATTTTCAATACAATAGGAACCAGTACAATATTCACTTATATTGTATATAACATGGTAAAACCTTCTAAGATGCCCAATAGGAAAAAAATATCTTCTGAATAATATGGGAAAACAAATGACTTCTCAGAAAAAAATATGACTTCTGGTCATACCAAACAGAAATAACATTTTCAGATTACGTGTCATAAATGACTGGTTTAAAAGTAAAGCTGTATAATAGTCATTGAATTATGTTATGCCATTAGTCGCTCATTCAGTTAACTGGTTGGTTTTTCAGAGTGTAATTAATATACCAGTTACTTAATACCAAAAATAAAATACTTCATGAGGACATAGGATAAGCCGAGGTAGCCATGAATGCATTATAAAAAGGTCAACTGAAATATATAATACAAGACAAATTTACTTTTCTTCAGACAAATCATTACTGCTTACCTCTACATAATCTATTCTACCTAAAGCTGTGACAAACATTGACTGTCCATGTTTTAATAAGTACACTCTAGGTGGCACCACCTCTGTTGGTAGTAGTCTTGCCAATTCTACTTGACTCATCAAGTTAATAGTCTGGAAATATCAAAGCATAAAAATAGCAAGATTTCTTTTTCTTTAAACAAAGGTAGAGGAAAAACTATTTAAATTTATCTGAATTTTTCACCATTTTTTCAATAGATAAGGTAGATTGTTGTATTTTATAAAAAGTTTCACATTTTGTACTTTGGGGCCTTTTACAGCAATGTTATGGCGAGGGCTCTGTTTCACTGTTGAAGGCTGTAATGGGAGTTTAGAATCGATTGTCATTTGGTGGGTGGCTGTCAATCATGCCACATCTCCTGTTTTTATAGTTGACATTATGAGCTTTCCTATCAGGATTTTAAAAATACATTCTATGTAAATCCCATTTTCTGTGAACATGCCAAATAACCAGAGGCTCCACAGAGCCTGTTATCGCTCACCTGGCAATTTTTTTGTTGACAATCATTTCTCCAAAGTAACAATTCAATACACTTTTCATTTTCTGACAAGAAAATGTTTGAAATCTGGACCAATCAGAATACATAATTGACCCTGGTGGCCATGTTGAATTTCAGGTTAGTGACAAATTCACAATTCAGATAACGTACCACCTGTCTTACATTTCTGTTAATTTAACTCAAAATCTGTTAAGTAGTTTCAGAAAAAAAGGATAAAAATGTGAATCTAAGGGTTCAATGTTAAACTAAGATAAGTACAGGACCATCTAACAAATATTTCTGCAAAGTAAAATTTCAATCCACTTTGTAGTTTCTGACAAGAAGATGTTTAAAATTTGGACAATTCAGAATGCATAATTGGCACCAATTTCACAAATCTGGCAAATGACCACCTGTTTAACATTTCTGCCAACTTGAAATCTGTTCAGTGTTTTCAGAGAAGAAGATGAAAATGTGAAAAGTTAACAGATGACACCGACAAGGATGGATGCAAAGTGATGACTGGAAAAGGAAAACTGACTTCAAATTGGCACTTTACTTGAATCTAAACTAAATAATGAATTCAAATACTCATAGGATTTTCCAGAGATTATTCAAATGATTTTTATGAAGTCTGGAATCTATGGTATTCTTTCTGATGCTTGTCCTAGATTTTAAACTATACAGCCTTAAACAATGGACAAAGGTTGACACTGTAAAGCAAGCTGTAAGTGGCCTCAAAAACAAATGTGAGGCAATTCAAATCTAACAACAATCAGCCAATTAAGATTACAATGTAAAATGACCATCAGCAAAACAACAAATACAAAAATATTCACTGGACAACAAATTCCTGGATTGGAGCAGGCACATGAAGTATGTGGCAGGGTTAAGCTTACCCTTTTCTTCTAAATTACTAAATCAATGAGGAATTAATATTAAATCAATAAAAAATAAAATTAAATAAAATTTAGTTTCAAAAAACTATAAAAAATTTTTTGGGTAAGGACCATTTAGATGTGCTGGTAGGCGAAAGGAAAACAAACAATATTTGAATTTAGGCCTAAGAAAGTCAATGTTGATTCCAAAGAACACAATAATCAAAGATTTTATAATAGTGTTAAAAAGATAACCCTTACAGATAACTTTATTTTAAACCAAAGGGATTCTATTTATATTTGTGAGCTTTCTCTATAATAACTTTACCATAAAATGATATTCCATTGTCAATCATTTTTTAAGAAGCTTGCCAAATTTTAAAATCTTTACATTTATGAAAGAATTTTTAAATGTTTTTACTGTTTTAATGTATCAGAATCCATGACTTTAATAATACAAATATTATGTTAATTAAATTCTCAACCATTGTTGCATACATAGGCAAAACAAACTAGATGAGAAATAAATACACTGTATAAAGAGCCAAATATACATCCCTGTTTTTAGGAAGGGAAAATTTACAATTGGGATTGAGAAAATGTCCTTCTTGTCATAAATTATTTTGTCAAAAATTTTCAACAGAAATTATAATGTTGAAAAATGTGGAGTAGCTTTTAACAGACCAGTGTAAACTGCAGTTGGTACCTGTTCATGATTAATGACACCAGGTGTATCAAAGAGCCAACAATTAGATTTCTTGTATTCTGGATCATCAAAGTCTATCCCAGGTGGTAAATCTAAGATGTGATCTCTTCCAATGTTACATAGTAAGGAATCATTTTTCATTTCAAAACTCGCAGGAACATATCTGTTTGGTTCTGAATCATCCTCTTGAAACTCTGTTATTCCCAGGTAACCTTAAATAATACAGGTAAAAATATTGTCATATTTAGTACCATATCTGATTCATTACTAATAATATCAACACTTTTGTAGAAATTAATAATGCTGAAAAAAAAATATTTTCATAGTTGCCAAGTCAACACACACTAGCCATGACCCAACATTGGGTACCAAAAATTCAAAATATCACCCAACAATAGTTATCATGGGAAGTTTCTTACATAATTACACCTTATATAACAATCCTGGATTCTGATTGGTTCACAGCCTTTGTATTTTATGCATACTTTAACGATTTTTTGCAATTTTTACAGCTGCCAGGGTATATGCCTGAAAAATATGCCTTCTACCCTCTGCTGTGGTATTTGGCAAAAAGTATATTCCTTTTTTCCCTATCGAGCTCCATTCCGCTAAAATTTTTTGGAAGGTTTCTGCTTCATTGCCTAACGAAACATAACATGATTAATCAAATTTGAAAAGATTCAGAATTATATACCTGAAAGAGTGGCAGATTTCCATTTACTTCTCAAGTTTTCCTGTTCATTCATTATAGACCTCTGAAGATTTCTTTCTTCAGTTATTGCCACTTTGTCTCTTTTTAACCTTTCTTCACGCATTTGCATTCTCCATGATTTAGGATTCAACATAGGGAACTTCAATGTACTGATTGTTGTTCCTGCAAAAAGATTAACATATATTAATTATTTGTAAAATATTTTGTTAATATTATGTTCTGATTTCAAACTATTAGCTCATATCAAGTTGTCTTGTGTTTCTTCAGAAACCATCTATAAAAAAAATATGAATACTAATTTTTATGAAATATGTGAATGATCTCTCCCAAATTCTATATGAATTGCCTGATCCTTCCAAATAATTTGTTGGTTTGCATTTTTCTGTCTTATTATTCCCAATCAACAGATGATTTTTTTAGGCAGTCAACATCAAAGTTTATTGGAAAAGTAAAATGGCTTACAAACAAAAGCTGCCTAAACTGATTTAGTCAGAAATGATGTCCATTTTGTAGAATATAGTCCCTTCCAAACTTGACAGATTTTAAGTAACATAAGCCATAAAAACTCAAACTGAGTAATAAAATTAGCAACAAGTCACATGTGTATTTCTATGGTCTTCTCTTTACAATGAAAATATTATGCAAAGATTTATAAAGTATATCTTTGTATACTAAGGTAAAAATGCCATGCATGTGACAAACGTGTGGAAAATCACACATGTGATACATGTGTGACATGCATGTGTCACATATGTGATTTCCCACACGCATCACATGCATGGCTACACGTTTCACCTGCGTGTCATACATGTTTTACACATGTGATACATGTGTGCCGCATGTGTCACAGGCGTGTCATTTCAAATGCATTTCACAGTTGTGGACCGTATTACCCAAATACCTTATTTTTAATCAATTTATATTCCAACTTAAAAACATATGTGATATACCAACTTAAAAACATATGTGAAACATGCATAAATTTACATGCATGTGTAACATCCGTAAATTTACATGCATGACTTTTTGGTCTCATTCACATGTGTGTCACATGTTTGTGAAAAACATGTGTCACATGCATGGCATTATTGCTGGTATATGCTAGCATGTAATTGCATGCACATTTTCAGACATGGAAAAGTAATAGCATCCAAAAAAGTCTTTACAATCATGACCATGCAAATTTCACTTAATGGAAACAGTTATTGCATGTTATTCATATTTAGATAGCAAGATAAACAGGTGGGTATTTATTCCTAAAACTATAATATGTAACATACAGCAGGGTAGCTCAGAATACTCAGGTTTACTTTTCAATATTATCTTACAGATATCAGACTGCTCTAAATGCCTGCTATGGCTGATTTCATTTTTCTTCTAATTACTTACACAATTTTGTCAGTAAATGTTTGTGGGTTTCTGTACATTTTGGTGTATTTTATTGCTGTAAAAGTGTTGGTGTTGATATAAGAAGATATATAAAACAGTTTCATGTTTTGCTATGCTTTGTGACAGTTTATGCCTATTATGCATGATCTTGACTTAGCTTAACAATCTGCTTTTAATGCTTATCATGAACTGATTTGGTCTATTAACCTGTCCTTCCCTTCAAATTGCATGTACATTTTTACACCATAATTAAGCCCCTGTATACACAAATGATGGAGATGATGCAAGTTATCTCCCTTGTTAATAACAAATTCTAAATTAAAAGATCTCCAACAGAGAAGTTACAAGAACAGAAAACTTCTGATTAGGTCGATTGTCATGTTTTGTGTATAGTTTCACAATTAGCATTTCTGGGCCTTTTACAGCTTCCGTTATGGTATGGACTCTGGTTTATTGTTGAAGGCCATAATGGGACCTGTAGAAGTTAAAATTCTACTGTTTCTTGGTTGGTTTCTGTCTCATGGACAATCATGACACATCTCCTATTTTTATATTATCAGCTTTCATCACTTTATGAACTTTATATTTAATTTGGTCCATAAACATAATAAGAATTTCATTTCTGATAAAAGTAAAAATCCGGCAAAGGGCTTCACAGGGTAGTTAAATTTGGCTTTTGAATTTTTGTTTTAACATATGCAAGGTGTGAATTGTGTCTTTCAGGCATTTATTCCATATTCTTCTTTAAAATAATTCATATCTTAATAACCCAATCAACTACATTTGAACGCACTGTAATTAGAAGGAATTTGTAGATACCAAAGGGGCATACAGAAATTGTTAAGTCAGAATGCAGACAAGACCATGGCCAACAAAATGAAATGAAAGACAAATATAGAACGCACAACACTGCACTGAAAACTAAAGCTGGAGTAACAAGAACCCTACAAAAACCAGTGTGAGTTCAGGTGCTCTGGAAGGGTAAGCAACTCTTGCTCCACTAGCGGCACCCGTCCTGTTACTCAGTAGAGAAAGCCGGTGTATAGTTACAATTGATATTAGTCACAACCAGTATATGAATGGATTTGTATTCACGACAGTTGGAAGATATCCATTGTTATTTGTGAAATTGATATTTCGTACCGGTCAACCTTATCATGATGGCAACCAAAAAACTTCTGGAGTGATGACTCTTATATTTTCCTGAGAAACCCTTGGCTCAGTAGCTTCTTGTCAGCTGCAACCCTCTATCAATGAAATCCTGATAGGAAGCACAAGCCCCGGAATAGCTTATCAAGGGGTTCTTCCATATTGATAGTTCCTTCGCTAAATTCTTCAAATTTATTTTTGCAGGATGCTGATATTTTAGCTCCTCATTTTCCATCAACATCACAAGTGGCATATATCCTTAGTTTAGGAGTAGTGGTGGACTTCAGGAAACATGGGATAGGTATTTTATTTAGAAAGTTAATAAGAGACACTTACATTGCTACCTGTTGATAATCATATTTTTTACAGCCTTGCTGATATATGTGAAAATTTGATAATCATGACTGTAGAAAGCTGTTATCAATGTTTGATAATGTAGGATATATCATTTCTCTAATTCACTGAATTCCAATTCTGCAAAATGGCACATTCCATTGTACCGCCTTGCTGGTGTTATGGTAAGTGTGCTCACCTTGAGTGCAGAAGGTCACGGGTTTGATCCCTGGCGGGGATTAGGTTCTCCACTAAGCATGCAGCATTTAGGAGTAAGAGCAAAGACTGGCCGGCCCAGAGTCAGAATAAGGTGTCTTGATAAAGACACATCTTCCTGCGGACTGTTGCTTTTGTGAGCTAGCATGTTTAAAATCCTGCTCAGCGTGTAAGTCTTGTACAAAGCAGGGTTCAGTCATCATCATTCATTTAATATGCTCTCCTTTTGAAAATGCATGAAATATTTGCCCCTGGACATAAAGCACCATTCAATCAATCAATCACATTCCATTGTTAAGAACTTCTTTCTGCATGTGCAGAGCTGTTACTATTATGGCAATTTTCACAATTGTCCTGGATATTTGTTTTAAATACCAGATTCACCTGTAGAAACTACACTTCCTGTTTTGTTTTGTTCCAAATATCATGAATATGGTTTCATCTCAGTTATTTGAATGAATTTTTGATGGTTCCTGTGAAAAAAAAAACGTTGAAAGGAAATTGATGATGTAAATATGAAAATGAAAAGATATGGGAAAATGTCTGAGAGACTGCATTGCAACCACAGGAAAAACAGAGGGAATTTACAAATCTAGAGGTCTCCATGAGACCACAAGGCCTTCAACAAGGTTGGAATACCACTCCTTGTAATGTATACTTGTATCATTTCTAGACTTACAATTCTGTACAATCTTTTGCAACAAAAAAGGATTGATATATTGATTGAAAGTTGCTTATAGTCCAGCAGCAAATATTTCCTGCATATTCAGGATGAGAGCATATCAATGAGTGATGATGAATGAACCCTGCTTTGTTCTAGAGAAACATGCTGAGCTGGATTTTTAATTTGCTAGATCAAGAAATCAACAGTCTGCAGGAAGACAGGCCCCCTTACCCAAACACATTATTCTGAATCTGGACAAACCAGTCTTTGCTCGAACTACTAAATGCTGCATGCTTAGTGGAGAATATCCAACCCACGACCTTCCACAATCAAGCGAGGCACGCTAACCATTACAGCATCAAGGTGGTCAACAAATAAGGAATACACTGTTCTGACTGCCTACATCTAAATTAAGCACAAGTGCAGGTCATCACAAGGAATTTTTTATTTTGATGATATATTGTATTTCCCATTGTGCTACTAAATTTTGTTTGAAAAATGCTTTTATCATTAATGCTGCTCCAGAAATGATGGTTTTGGAGATCTGAAAAAGCTATTATCAAAATTGAAAGGTTGAGGTATATTTTAGAAATATTTTCCTAACAATTCTAGGATTAAAACCAATTTAGATTTTAAGCATGGTGGGATGAAAAATAAAAAGTACAATCCTGCCCCTTTTTCTGATTGATTGATGTTTAATGCCACGTTGGCAATAACTCAGCCATATCATGGCAAACCCCACTTTCTGTAACAACCCTTATGTAATACGGCATTACTGACAAAGATTAGTAGTATTACTGAAACACCAGAAAGCTGTAAACATATCTGCAAGAGAATTTGTCCTTCAATATTTAACATACCAGTAGAGAGGTGTGGAAATTGCTAAAGAATATCCTAATTGTATTGCATCACACACAGTTTGAAAAGAAAATTTACACATATTGTATTTAAGTATTGTTTTACACTATAAAACAAGACATTTTTCTGAAAGTGAACAATTTTTTTAAAAACAGTTATGGAAAATTTGTCAACTAGACCTATGCTCTAGATAGAATTGTAGTAAAAATATGGTATTTATTCATCCCCCTGGACACTCCTTTATTTTGAGGACAGAATAATTCTGTTTGACATTGTATTTTTCAGCCTCATTGCTGTTGGACAGTCTGATTCAGAGTCTGACAACTAAAGAACGATCCAATTGTAAAGCCATCT
>JAULBM010061472.1:0-10287 GCA_032357055.1 Geukensia granosissima | reverse complement strand
GGCACATGACTATATTATCATAAAGCCATGTGTTACGTACATTCATGACCTCTATGTGACCTTGACCTTTGACCTCAGGGTCAAAAATATAGGTTTTTGCCCGATCCTAATAACTTCAATGTTCTTCAAAACAAGCATGCCATATTTTGCGTAAAACTATATTACCATGAGATAATGTAAGCTATATATTACCATGAGATAATGCGTCACAAATATTCATTACCTCTAGATGACGTTGACCCTTAACCTGAAGTTCAAATTTAGTTTTTTTCACATGGATTTTTTTCGGCACCATACTTGCTTGTTTTTTTGACACAGAGATACCATATTTGGCACATTGCCACGAGACAATGTATTACACAGTTATGTTTAGATTTTTTTTATTTATTTCATTTGGCATTTTTAATGTATTAGCCAACCAGAAACGAGAATCAGCCATGGCGTCCATGTGTTTTTTTAATCAGGACAAAATGAGCAAACTTTTTAAAGGACCTTGCATTTTAATGCCTCATGTAAATTATTGTTCAGTTTGGCTAAGCAATTTTAGAGGAGAAAATATTTCGTGCTTCATCCAATCAGAAAAAAAAATCATCAAAAGTCGGCTTTAGGTGCTTACAAACGCAGCATGTTGAAATGTGAAAGGTGAACAATGCTCCTTTGGATAAGTGTAAATTTAACCCCTTTTATCTTGAAAATGGTGAGAGATAGAGAAAATCTGTATTTTACACAAGGAATCAAATGGAGATAACCCCGTCAAAATAAAAAAAAATATGAAATTTGGGTGTGGCCAATTCTCACCCCCTTGCAACTCAAAAACAGTAAGAGATGTTGTCAAGAATGAAATCAAATAAATGTATGTCAAATAGTTAAACTTTAAAAAATCATGGAAAATGGAAATTAAATAAAGAATTTTTTTTAAATAAACATTATGATTTAAAAAAAATCAAACGTGATAATTGAAGAAATCTTAGAATAGTTGTAAAGTGAGCCTATCAAAATAATTTTAATAACTGCTGTATCTTTCTAAATCAAATTCTTTCTATGGTTGCATTATCATTGTGAATTATTACTACTGAAACCAAAATTAAACTTTAGTATAACACATATCACATATAATAAAAGTAAAAATAAAAATAAAACTAATTATCATATAACAAACTAAGTATATATGAATTTAATCCAAATGTTGCAATAAATATTTTATAGTTTTAAATATATTTTATAGTTATAGACTGTAAACTTTACAATTTTCATCATATAATATCAAATATTTTTAGTATAGTATAGCACGGAAGTAATAGATTGTTTAAAGATATGATTTTTAAAGAAATAATTTCAAATAATGAAACAATTGTTATAAAAGGCATTATCAAAACTGTTAAGTTCTTTGCATTTTTACTATTTAATTAAAATAAATGAAAATGTAAATAGATACACTAAATTTCCTACTATATGTTTTGGATTACGAATTGTATAATGACATATTGTTCTTAAGCTGTGCTTTATCCTAATAAATAATTTGAATTTAAAGACTTTTTCCAAACTGGAAACAAAATAGATCTCAAAGTACCATTTAATCAGTTTGTCAATGGTTCCATCTAATCCAACCTTAGTAAAAGGTTAATTCCACTAATGAACATTTCACGGTAGCATTTCAGTAGTTCTTATCCACTGTACTACCAGATTTTGTCAAAGGAAATGTCAGATTGACATTTTAAATGTATTTCACCAAGTTTCCTTTAGGATTGTAGATCTCACAGTTTCATTAATATTCTAGCAGTAAGTCATTTAGTTTATATTCAACGTCGCACCAGGTTTTCTTTAGTAGAGTTGATATCAAGGTGAAAAATTGGTGGTATGTCACCAAGTTCTAATCCAACATACATGACATAGTACCAGATTGTGTTTATTATTGTAGATCACACAGTGACATGTTAACTAGCAGTGTCACAGGTTCTCATCCAATGTTCAATTCTGGATCACACGGGACATGTTAGCAGTATGTCACAGGTTCTCATCCAATGTTCATTAATTCTACATGTAGATGACACAGTGACATGTTAGCAGTATGTCACAGGTTCCCATCCAATGCTCAATTCTAGATCACATAGACTCACAGTGACATGTAAGCATTATGTCACAGGTTCTCATCCAATGTTCAATTATAGATCACACAGTGACATGTTAGCAGTATGTCACAGGTTCTCATCCAATATTCAATTCTAGTTTACTGTTAGCAGTGTTCTCATCAAATGTTCAGTATTGAACTGCGTGTTTGCAATTTTAAACATAGGGTTATCGTCATTCGGTGAACTTCAGTTTCACATTTAAATGATGTCTCGTTGTTTTAAAGGACTAAAATTTACTTTCTTATTCAATGAAACACAATGTCCCAAGAAAAACTATGAGAAGACGGGCACCTATACATTTCCGCCATCTTTGTTTCTATGGCGATCATAAACAACAGAAATGTCTCCCGGATTCCGTGTCCGCGACATATCATCGGATTTTTCAAAATTTGAGATAGAGCGCAGTTTCCGATAACAATAATACTTTGTCAGATTATCGCAATTGTAAATAAAATTGTTGAGTTTAAATATTTTGATTATCGGGGTCTGCGCTCGTACTTAAATTAAAACGTGTTTACTCGAAATTTGTCGAAATTGTCGATTTCCCGTAATATACTCTTACTTTGATGGCTTGATTAGATTAATACCGAAATTTATTTTGTAATAATCTTTCATATTTACTTATTTTGTAATAATCTTTCATATTTAGAATCATCGATATAAGAAGTAAGAAAATAACCAACAAGTTTAATTTTTAATTGATTTTTATTTTTCAAATAAAACGGGGCCGATTTAGGTAGTTACTGAACAAAGTCATTTGCAGATCTAAACCGAACTTGACGGTTAATGTGGCGGTATAACACTTGTTTATTAGTGTGATCTAATTTTATCAACATATTGGCTCTGCTAGATGTTGATGCTCAACATAATGTTTTCACGTCATGCTGAAGATAAGGTTAAATACTGCAACAACATATCAAACGAAATGTAAATATTTTATGATGTAAAAGTACATAACTCGTTTACGACAACCTGAAAGGCAGACGACCGTGTTATCTATTTAAGACTTATCCGTTATGAATTTGGTCTTCGTTTTTTTTACTTTGTTCACTTCTTTAAAATGCTTTTAAAGATTGGTTGGTGTTAGGAGTTTTTATTTATCAAACACACATAAAGCCATAAACAATAAAAACAGTTAAAATGTACACAGATTCACTGAAATTGACGTTTTTCATCTAAATCACCTATTGAATTTCATAAGAAAGAATTTTTCTATTTTTGACAAAATGAATATTAAAATAAAATTTTAAGTTTTTTAAACTTCAATTCTTGTGCATTTAATTGATTTCCCTTTAGAGTTTCCGTTATTTTGTTGTCATGTAATAATATGAATAGTTTTCCTGGTCCATAAGTGTTGTTCACCATTACAGGCAAACAACATTAACTGTGCCCTTTAAAATATCAGTATGCCAAAAGTCACCAGAGATCGATTTTCATAGAATAATGTTTAAAAAGTGGTAAGTGAATAGTGACAATAAAACATTTCTAACGGGCAAAACGAAAAAATGTAAACTTCGTAATATAACTTCATTATAACGGACAAGAGTTAAAGGACTCCACGACGGGTGCTGCATGCAGGACAGATGATGCTTACCATTTCAAAGCACCAAATCCGACTCATGTTTTGTAAAGGATTTCGTTGATTCCAAGCCTTTGTACTTTTGTTTTTTGTTTTATCTTTTAGTTTTTTTTTTTTTCAAATTTGTCTCGTCTCTTCGAAGTATGCACTTTTGAGTATTCTACACTAAACTCAATGAGATAAATTAATGATGTCAGCCCAAGTACAATGTAAGTACAATGTTTGAAATTATAAGTTGAATTACCAACGGACAGAACAATCTGACAAAATGTTGCTACTAACAGACATAAAACTTTTCAGAGCGAAACAATGTTCTAAAATTAATTTATCAATGTTAGCTTTAGAAGTAATGAAGTAATATTATCAGCTTTTGCTAATGCTGCATTAATACCTTTTTAAATATATTGTCGCTAAGTCAGTTTATGTTGTTAACTGTAACCAAGTATCTATAGATGGATTTGGTTTACATTTGTATTTATTTTCTAGGTTTTTATTTCTAAAGTTTTGCTTTGTAACATGGCATTTTATATATGTTTTGATTTCTATATAGTAGCGGCCTGGCGAAATCTATATAAAGGCTTTTAATTTGCTGGCAAATTGCTAGGAAATTAAAAGCCGTTTTGAAAACTCGCCAGCTACTGTTGAAAGCCCAGCTGTCAAACGGTTGAAAGCTTTTGACTACTAGCCAGCTATCGTTAAACCCTTGAATGCGAGCGTTGAATGCTTTTGCTTCAGTTGACTCCTCGTCAGCCTCAATGTAATTGCTAGAACTTATAAAATAAATGTGACTAAGAAAACACAAATAATTCCGATGAAAATATTTATTCACATGTATTAGATTGTCTGCCAGGGGCACAAACCAGGGAGAGATTAAACGAAAATTACGACCATACGGTGCATATATTTCTGAAGTAATCGTCAGTAAATTTTGAGAATATAACAGAGAATTAGTAGGTGTAATGTTTATAACGATATGGCTCAATCAACTCGGGTGACATGTTTATTGTCAGATCTCAACAAAGGTATCAATACACAGAAAGATGTGAATATTGTAGAAAATTATTGATTGATAACAAGCATGTATGGCTGTAAATAAGTAACGACTTATGAATGATAATAAAGATGATGATTACAATAATAATACAAAATACAATCCATTAATATTATTTTAATTATAATAATAATTATTATTATTAAATATATATTATTGTCATTCTAAATAATCTTTTTATCATTATCATTGAAATTTTTTCATTATAATTCTTTATCAGAGGTCATGAAAATAATATATCTTCATTGCAATATTAATAATAAATATTTTATTAATAAAAAATAATAATTTTCAAACTAAACTATATTTAAATAAATTCTGTAAAGCGTTCAAAAGCTTTCTACGGTAGCTGACTAGTGTTCAAAATGGTTTGGCGAGTGTTCAAATGTAACTAGCTAGGGTTCCAATCTTTGAAAGCTTTAAGCTGTCAAAAAGGCTGACGAGCGTTTAACGGAGGCTGGCAAATTAAACACTAGCTAGCTATTCTTGCTACCAAATTGCCAGCCTCGCATATAACTTTCGCTAGGCCGCTACTGTACTGCAATAAGTAATAAAGCATTGATTTGTATTTCACACATTGAGTTTGTGGATTGCCAGCCTGTGTTCCTTTTGTTTTCGTTTTATCTTTCAGTTTGTTTCAAATTTGTTTGATCTCTTTGCACTATGCACTTCTGATCTCCCACATTGGTATTCTACACTGGACTTGTGCATACTGTTTTTTTCAACAGCATATGCACCATTGGATACATACATATATTATGTAAAGCTTGTCACATAGACATCTTTTTGGTAGCGTTATCGTGACCCTAACAGTAGCGTTCTGTAAACTGTATTGTAAGCCTGTTCCACAGAGATTTTAACAAAACGTTACCAAACGTTTTCTCTGGAATGTTTTATAAGAGTGCATAAGAGTGGCCTTCCTGATACTTTAATGAAGTTTAGTCCAACAGAAGCCCTCTGGAAACATTATCTTAAGAGTAAGGGGAGAAGTTTTGATGGAGTTAAAACATAAAAAATATTACATCCAACCATGAGTATTTTGAACTACTGGATATTGAGGACATGTTATAGGAGTGAGTGGTTGCACTTATGTTATAATGTTGACATTTTCTGTACAGAGATATCATTTCATGAGTCAAGTAAACCCAAATGTGTATATAAAATAACTTAAAATCCCAACTGTTTTTTATTTTAGAAATCCTTTTCAAAATAAATAAAGTTCCATGTCAAGTCATGCGCTATATTCGGCTTTTTTGCATCTGCTATGTAGATGACTGCAGGAAGAGCATTCTCTTATCCAATACACAAATTGTATATCAATAATGATGTGTTAAATGTTTTACCCTGACGTTTGAAATTCTAAGATAAATTCAGGCATGTTTGTTGAATATGTAAAGTCCAGTGTTGATTAATTGATTAATTAGTGTTTAACGCCATGCCGGCAGTATTTCAGCCATATCATTGCGAGAACATACATAATATTAACTAAAATGAAATCAATATTAGATATGCAGTACTAAAATGGTCAATTTGGATTATTTACAGATAAAAATAGTTTTAAAAGTTAGGATTAAACTATAAAACATAAATATCACAGACATAAAGTCCAGTGTAGAATACCCATGCGAGAGATCAATAGTTCATAGTGAAAACAGACAAAAAAATTTGAAACAAACTAAAAGATAAAATATAAACAAAAAGAACAAAAGCTTGGAATCCACGAACTCCTTTACAAGTAAACACTGCACAAATACTGATACAAAACTTCAAATAAACAGAAAATAGCGACTGCCTCTACATCGACCCAAAACTTGTTAAACTCCCTATCAACCCCTTTTTCTGCTAAAGTGTGTTGAAAATATGACAATAACGGAATTTCCCCCCAAGGACACGTTTTTTTAAACGGTATTAAGGCCTGGTCTGAAATTTGTAGAACTTTGGATAAGTTCCTAGCTCAGACTAAATAATCGAACAATCAAAATCCTTTATGTTTTTCTAATTATGACTTTGATTGGACAGTGCTTGAACTTGAGATAAAAATCAGCTCATAAGATTTTTTACCTCCTGTTCAGGTGCTATGGAATGGTTAACACATTATATGCAAAGATGCTAAGGTTATGTACTATTATTAACGTTTATTATTATTAATGTTCAAAGTAAAATTATTGACATTACACCTACTTACCAGACTTTACGTGGGAAGTTTGTTCCAGATATGTAGTGCATGAACGAACGGGGCCGTCTTATTTCTAACAAATATGTTATCTTTGATGTCTGATTTTGTAGGATTTTGTTTAGTTGTTGAGTAGCGGAGTTTTGCTGTGTTTGATTTTTAGCGCTACATAAATTTTATCAGTATTGTAGTATCCTTATTATAAGATATTATGTAACATGCAATGACTTGATCATTTATATGCCAACATGGTCGTGGAAATTAAGCTAAATAGGTGGAAAAGGCTAGGCTCCGAGTTTACAGCATCTCTTTCTTAAGATTAAAAAAAAATCCGGCTTTCCGTTTTTGTTGATTTTGAAGGGCGTTATTTATTGTTTTACCTTTAAGTCATTTACTGATGCGAGGTTACTTGAAATGTACGTATAGCTTACCTGAATTTTCCATATTTATTTAACTTTGGTAATTTTATATTTAGGAGCTTATAATAAACTATAAACATTTAAGCAGTTATAAGGTTTACCTCCACCCGATTTTTTGACAATATGTTATATAAAGTAAAAGCTTTCCAGAGAGAAAGTGAAATGCTAAAGGCCAATAATCAATTGTAGCGTTCTGTAGATAATGAATTATAACTATTATGTTGGAGTTATCGATGTGTACGGCAACAGAACAATTAACATAATCACTGGTTCCATACATCGTTTTCAAAATAAAATATAAATACAAGGAGCGATCAGTTAATTATTACCGAGGAATTAATCGGTCCATCATATTAAAATATGAAAGGTAAGACAATTCTCAGATACAGTTAAGTTTTTAATCATTTTTTATACTTATATATATTTTCTTTTGTATTTCTTGGCGAACTGACGATTGTTAAAATTGTTTCTATGACGCAGAACCCATAAATCCTGGTTTAGTTTTTTCAAGGTAGATCATTACTTAAACTTCCCGCCGATAACTTTTTTTCATTCTTTGCCGAAATGTATTCAATATCATGGCATTTGAAAAAATTAAAACAAATACATAGGTCACCTTGTTTGTTTTTTTTGTGTGTTTCTGTTGGTACAAAAAACAGTTTGTTTTACAAAGCTTATATAGTGAAAAACAACAATTCTGCAAATAGATAGAAAACCATCAGATAGAATTTGATATAATATGCTTTCAGAAAATAAGATAAATTTTGAGGTCACCGTTCTAGTTCACGCGGTACAAAATAAGTGTTCAAATCATAATGCACATGTATGCAATTCAAATTTGAAAGAGTGACCTCCCCTTTTACAGCTTTCAATTTCATTGGAGAAAATAAAATATGTCTTTGATTACAACAGAAACATATATAATTCGAGTTAATAACTAAATTTTAGGAGAAATAAACTACCTTTTCTAATGTTTGCAAATTTAAGAAATAAATTATACAGGAATTTACTATTTTATACACATGCTCATTTGGAGTGTACAGTAAAACAGTGTCAATAAAACCCGTCCGACTGAGAGCATTAATTTGCTGTGTAGGACGTTAATAACCATCAACCACCAACAGTGTCAATATACTTTAAACTTGATCGCAATCACATTACTTCATTTTTTTTCATTTTTATATATATATATACTCTGAATACTCTGATAATGAATGGAGGTTGGCAATAATTCTCACAGTTATAATATCGAAACAATGGTATCAAGTAGTACTAATTCCAGTTAGGTTACAGGTCTATCATACAATTAAAAAGCTAAACATATATATTATAATTCACAAGCCCATTGTGTATTGATTCATTTTCTGCAATAACTAACCCATCCTTAGAATGTCAAGGGTCACATGGACAAGTGTGGACACAGTACACCCGAAATTGTGAGGATGTACCTAACCCTAAAAAATCAATATTTTTATTAGATATTTAACGAATTCACCAAGACTGAGTAATGTTAATGAAGTATCTACGGATGATATAAAAAAGAGTCGTTAACCAACAGCCTTTATGAAAATAATTTAACATATGACGTTAGCTTGAAAATTTGGTCTGAGATCAGTTTCTCATCAGTAACAAAATAAAATTTGAAATACTTACCGTTAAGTTATAATCATATGCGTAAAATCTTAATAACGAATAAGTTGCATAAATACGGCTATACTTTTGAACTTATAAACAAATTATTATTGAGAGTAGAGATGCCAACATTTACATTTCCTATATGATTCGCCGCAGTAATATGAAAACTCAACACAAAAGGAATTCGAAGATACCAAATGGGCAGACAGAAATCGTAAAGTCAGAAGACAGACAAGACCATGGCCAACAAAATTAAACGAAAGACAAACATAGAACACACAACACTACACTGAAATCTAAAGCTGGAGTAACACGTAAAGGTCATACGAATAACGGAATATATTGAAGAGAAGAAATGTACAAAGTTTTTGTTGTTAAAACGTAAAAAAACATTGTTTATAATGTTTACCATAAATATTTAAGACCTAAGAGTGCATATTTCCTTATTTCTATATTACATGATTTGACAACAAGTTTGGCTATCTGGACTCCATGAAGGGTTCTGTCTGAAATATGGGGATGGCTTATATTCTGAAGTAAAAACATTCGTTGATTCAAAGACGTTCTTCTTCTTGATTATTGTTAATCCTGTTTTAAGTAAAGCTTAAAGCCATAACTCAAAAAATATTCAGTCGCGATCTGCAAAAAGTTAAGCATCTGTCTAAGGAGAATCAATTCGAAAGTCCTCATCGGCGCTACAAATTTTTCAAAGATTTAAAACTTTCTTTAATACATATGTTCTTCGTTATTATCCAGGAGGTGGACTTGATGCTATTACATTTTGATGGAAGGTCTCTTCTACCATTTCCAGTTCTGAAATATACAGTCCGCCAAACGTTAAGCATCACCTTGGTTTTGATAATATTTATTTTTTGGACAGACAAAAAATGGTTTAGAAGTATAATTTGCTGGTAAACCTTTATTTCTTTATTAAATATGAATCAACGACATTTAATAAATAAGTGATACGAATTGACAAATGATATTTAGGATACATATTGACCAAATAAAAAAAGGGCAAAAATCAACAACACAAAAGACGATAACCTTGAGATCTTTTTACCCTCTTTTCAAACCGAATTATGAGTCCATAAACTGTCATTAAACGTTAAGATTGTTACTATCTGGTATAACCTCCACGCTTCCGGTATAAATGTTCAACACGCCTCCACATTCCCCTGACCAAATGACAAAGCCAAGTTCAAGTTTATGTCCGGTGACATGGAGGGCTATTGAAAAATGAATTCAAAGATACCAAAGGGGCAGACAGAAATCGTTAGGTCGAGGACAGACAAGACCAT
>JAULBM010061471.1:0-20038 GCA_032357055.1 Geukensia granosissima | reverse complement strand
CCCCTCCCCCCCAAGTAGGTTTGGAAAATCTTGGGTGCTATTTTCTGGAAAACTGGATGGGAGAGTCATTTTCATTTATGAATGTCAGCATAAAATTCAACATTTTGCAGGAAGTTATTTTCATGGATAAAAATAGCAATAAACCAGAGGCTCCCAGGAGCCTGTGATCGCTCACCTGGCTTAGAGTTGCTGAATCAGAGTTAATGTGAACATAGATTTAACACATTGCTTGATAATTGTGTGCTTGTTTTTCATAACCCAAAGCGCGCAGATATTTTGTATGATTAAAAGGTCATTACTCTCTAAAACCTTAATTGGTTGAATCTTTCAACTAAACTGAAATTTTTCAAGCTAGTTATAATAAAGGACTGACCATGAGTCATTATTCCCACGCTTTCAAACTGAAATTCCAAGATGTGAATGCTACCTCTGTCTGCTGGTATAGTATGCAGATATGCCATAAGGATTTCAAAATAAGAGGCCAAAAGGCTTCAATTCTAATTTCACACATTTCTATATTTAACCCCTTCCTTTCCCTCCAACAATCTTGCGGGGTATATATAAAGTAACAATGTACTGACAAATAAAAATATAATGCATATGAATTAAAGCAATAGTATACAATCAAGAAGACACATAAGTTCCAAAATAAAATATTGTTTGTTTGCTGTGTACCGACCGACCCTGAAAAATTTGCCCGACTGTCAAAATTTTATTGTGCCTATTTTTAAAATATTTTATTTATTCGGTCTGAATATTCCGTTACTGCCGGTATTGTTTTGCAGTTAGATCGAGGTCGGAAGTTCTTGGACTATTGATAAAAGAAAATATTTTTCCTACCTACCAACCCTACACTCTGAGAGTACAGTCGGAAACAGCAATCAAACATATATTTAAGGTAGGCCTAACCAAACACATTTCATTAGTAATCAGAAGTTTAAAATATTTGCCACACAACATATTTTCATGTGAAAGACACCAGAAATTCTGAATGATAAACAGAAGAAACAGATGCTTATTGTAAATTAAAAACCGGAAAAATGTAGAATTTAGTGACTTTGATTTTGAATGAAGTACAAGCATGTTACAATTAACAATGACTTGTAGAAAGTATGTGATTACAAATTGTATGGCAGTAAGAAAAGTAAGGTATTATCAAGATATACATCATGCTCTTCCATGCATACTGGTATATACATATAGTATATGTATACCTGTAGGTAAAATTCATCAAATATAGTATACACTGTTTCCAGTTGTACATCCCATGGCTTAGAACTTGCACATAGGTCACAGGCAGTAATCGTTACTGCTCTCAATAACTGTCTGTTTAGTGTGAAAAGATAATATTATCTATTTAGTCATCTTAAAGATGGGTAGAATTCATTTTTACAGATTTTTTCTCTATACCAGAAGTCTCATGATGTTTATATCAAATGCGGTTACTCACTCTTTTGCATGCCATACAATGGCACAGTTAAGTGTCACAAAGCATCTGGATGTTGTTTGTTTTCATTATGATGTCGCATTTCAACTTTGTTGTATCAAAATAATGCTAATTACAAATTTCAGAAAAAATCTAATCACATTTTCTCAATGAATATCAACCGTATTTCCAGAAAAAAAAATATAGGTAAAGATAAACTTAATTAAAACATTATTTGTTGGAACATTGATCTAAACTCATAAAAAAGTTTTTAAAGTTAGCTTGAGTTTCTTGATAATTACAGGGAAGGCAACCATGTGTTAGGGAACTGTGAACTACAAGAAATTCTAATTTGTTTGGATCTTATTTAAAATTTTAATATTTCTTTCCATTTTACAATTTTTATGCCATTCCTGGTTGAGCATGTATTAAAATGACCCTAAATTACCTTAAATGTCTACATAAGTCTTTATAACATAAAAACAAGGAACACTGTTGTGTAACCAGTATGTAACCTGACAGTATATAACATACCTATGTTCATAATTATCCCATGAATATTCATTTTTGTCAGCAACTTCTTGTAATCTGGCCCTATTTCCAAAGAATAAAGCTAAATCTGTTGCTAGGATACATTGTCTGATGTCTCCTAAAATCTAGAAAAAAACACAAGACAGGAAAATGTAACTCCACATAGCCAAGAATGCTTAAAACGAAAACTTATTATGCATTGGTTATCTCCATTATATGCTACTTTTAACTGATAAAGTTGAAAACCTAAACTTGGGGCTCCAACATAAATAAATTACCAGTAAGCAGCAGCAGCAGCACAATTTTTCTGTTGAGTGGTTGATGAGGAGTAGCGGATAAGAAATGATTTCCACCCCCCATTGTTTAGCATACTCACTTATGATTGTCAAAATTGTTGCCAAAATTTAAATATTGATTGAAAAAAAATTTAATTCTAGTCTTCCTACTGAAAATTATGTGTAAGTTTGGTTAAGAGTGGTTAAGAGGAAGTAGCAGATTAGAGAAGTGTGATGTGGACAATGACGTCCGCAAGAAAATGAAAGTGGTCCCTATGTGTCTTCCTGCAAGGTAATCTCTTCCAATAAAATAATGTTCTGCTGGAGTTAGATCAATAAATGAAAAAAATAATAAAGCATAGTTTTTATAAATCTGATACCTGTTTGTACTGGTCAGATGTAAGGTGTTTAAATATGTTGTGTCCTTCATTCTGAAAAAAAAGAAACGATAAATTATTTCCAAGAATTCACAAATTCAAGTACACTAACTTCACTCAAGTCATAATATGTCTTTTGATTAGTAAGGATGCAAAGGACACTCTTTATTGACTAATGACAAAATAATTCCTAGTTCTCAAGTCTAAATCAACAATGACAAGGACTTTCATGGCCAATGATTTTTTTGTATCTATTGCAGTTGAAAAAAATTCTTAAGATGTGTTTTATAATACGGTAAGCAATAACTCATACATATGGAATTGTGATTGAATGACAATAAATCCTTTCTAGATTGTGATTGAAATAATTAATGGTTGTCAGGGGAAATAACTCTTTGTGTAGAATTATGGATGTGATTGAAGTAACTGTGTTCCATTGAGGGGAAAATTACTCCTTCCTACAGAATTGTGCCTGTATGACTGTAATGGTGGCGTTATCAGTAAAAATAACTCTTACCTACAAAATTGTGACAAACTTTTAAGTGATTGAATAAAAAAGATGGTGATTGTACAGTTAAAGTGATGCTTATGCCATGAGCGATAACTCTTACATGTAGAATAGTAGCTGTGATGGGATTGTCAGGAGAAGTAACTCTTAATGAAGCATTGTGGTGTTGTCATTGGCAAAAGCTCTTACCTGTAGTATTGTGACTGTATGATTAAAGTGATGGTGTTCCATAGTAGAGGTAGAATAAATGGCTGCAAGGGGAGATGCACTCTTTACCATAAATGCATTGGTCTTTCCACGATGGTCAAGGTCATGGCATAAACAAGCCACATACAGGGCTAAACACTGAAAAAATTAAAACACAATATATGTTGTATATGTATATCAAGGAGTAACCTTTCATCAGTATTAGAATAAAATGAAATAGGAGAGATACACATTATTGAAGAAGTACTCAGGTTCTAACAAAATAGAAATAGGAAGCCAATTCAGCAATTTTTTTTCAGGAATTCCTGTTTAAAGCTAAAAAGACATTCTGTCACAATTAGCCAATAGAAACTAACATTTGATCAATTACAAGTAGGATATAAGCTTTTACTGCTTTTATTGCAATTACTACTTGTGAGCACTATGACTTGTGATTTTATTCCATATTTTAATAAAATATGCAATATTCTTACTGCATACAGTAACCCCAGCACAATGAACCATTTTTATATTACATATAAATTTCCTCTGTAATGATTACTGAATATTCGAGCAAATAAATTGTTTGTGGCGTATTATTTGTTAATAATTCTTACTTCTACAGGGGAGAACTGATGTTTAGCTGTTTTAATGACTGTATACACAGCATGAGCCACAGAAAAAGCATGAGCCCAGTTGTGGTATGGAACATTGCGGTAGTTCTTCTTCACTGTCAGGGTGAATCGGATCATATCATCCATGTCATAACTGAAAAAACACAAATCCCTGCTCTCATAAAACAAGCTGTTATATCAAACAGAAAAATCAAATAATGTACAAAAACAATCTATAATAAAGTCATCACTAATTACAATATTTACACAAATAAACAGAACAGAACAGAAATTAACAAATCTGAGAATTTAAAATATCCCTTAAGTTATGACTTTAGCATATAAACTTCTAATCTAAATCAAACATTAAAAAACACTCTATCACCCAACACTACGGCTATAAACCATTAACAAATTTAAAGCTAGAAGTTATAGCGATTTCTGCTTTCAGAGTGAAGAACAATTCCTTTCATACATATGAATATGAACAATTATATTTCTTTATAGGTTTCCATAACTTCAAATAAAGTTTCATCAAATACAATCAGCTGTAAATGAGGAGTCAGGCTCATGAGTTCCTAGCATGTTGAACTCATGAGTTTAATTTTTTTCCCTTGGAAGCATCTGAGTCTTTCTTTATGCACATTTTTATATATTGCCTTAAATTCATATCAAGTTTCATAAAATGCCATTCAGTTGATTAGGAGGAGTTGTGCACTCAAATTTCAAGTATGCTGACCCGCCCTCCCCCCTAAAAAATCCCAACTATCTTCCATTTGATGCATCTGACAATTATCTTTCTTACATGTCTAAATTTGGTGCTGTAGTTTTATTTTAATTTTCATCAAAATATACAGAGTGGTAAGGATTGAGGAGTTGCACTTTAAACATATGTGGGCAAGCAGACAGATATACCTATCGTCCCCCAGTGGTATAACAACATGTAAGTTCCATGCTTCTGCTTTATATCCAATAATTGGATTGTTTAGATTTTATGTTGAGTACTAAAACAATGTACCTGATTTGACCTCCAGTTTTTGACCTTACTAATTATGACGGAGGGGAAGGTTAGTGCATAAGCATGCAACAGTTCAACTTATCTGTCATCAGAAGAAACAACAAACTATATTTACATACAATATTTAAGCAAAGCCATGTTTAAATCAAAGCTGGCAATTTTTGTGTGGGTTGAATGAAGCAGGTTACATGCACTTCACAGTCTAATCACCTTATGACTTATATACTGGATAACTAGTAATTTTTGTGGTATTTTGTGGTCAACAGAAGTTCGCAACAACTAAAATCAACAAAGTAGATCATATACATTTAGGATCTTAATTCGATAATAAAAATCCTGCCTGTTGGTGTATCAATGTTATGATGATGTCAGATGATAACTTTTTATCCTGGGCTAGATTGTATGTAAACTTGAAATAAAATGTTTAAGAATAAAGATTCCCATTTTTTTGCCATAAAATGGAAAAAAAATTGTTCCCTACAAAAATTTCAGTTATAAGGTATTTAAAATAAGACAACCTTTTCCCCCATAAAAACTCCAGGTATAAGGTATTTAAAATAAGACAAGGTATTTAAAATAAGACAACCTTTTCCCCCATAAAAAATCAAGGTATAACGTATTTACTATAAGACAACTGTTTTACATTTCCAAACAATCAGGTAAGAACCACTCAGTTCAATGGGTTTTGTTGATTAATCCAATGATTACATTGTACTTCATAATATTTTTTAATAGAGTGAATTTTAAAATTAACTTTTCAAGGGTAAACTTAGTTTAAGGCTTGCTCATAAAATAAAATTCATATCTATTGACAAATTCAGGGGAGATAATCACTCCAGTATCGAAAAAGAATTTGCCTTCCCACTACAGAAAGTAGGCAAAAGAAAAACTACAAAGCTTAAAAGACTAATAGGAACAAAGAATTTCTAACAGATTAATATAAATTCAAGGTATTTAATTACAAATTTACTTACAAATGGAAAATATTATTTCCAATTATTCCTATGCGAGAGATAGAGTTTTTTATCATTCATGATTGCAAAGTAGATCTCCCGACATTCCTATAAACCTTATGTTGTGATAACTACGACCTGTCATCACTCTAAATCTTGAAATAATTTTCTTTTTTTATAATCCAGGTCAGCCCTAAATAAAAAAAAATGTGTATTGTATCCAAGACCAATCTTAAAATCTATTGTTATTTGGTTACATTACATTACATTATTTTATTCAGAAAATTAAAAAGTATTTAAACAAAAAATATACTATAAAGCTAAATAAAATAAAATAAAATAATCATGGACCTATTACCTAGTGAAAAATCGACCAGAAATGGCTCTATATTTGGGGAATATAAGACAGCCAAGAAAACTAATGGCAAATAATTATATATTTTGTGTCCAATGTCAACCGAAACTTTTCCAAAACTATTCTATGTTCAGCAAAGTTCTAAAACTAGTATAATTAAAATTTACTCAATTCAGGACAATATGTGGCATAGCTGTGGCATAGCTGTGGCATAGCTGTGGCATACTACTCTTGCAATACACGGCTAGGAGTAAAACCCTGGACATATCTCTTTCACATATAATAAATTTATTATTGCTTTAGACCAGAAAATTCTACTGGTAATTGAAATGGTAATTTTGCAGACCATTACATTTCATAAATGAAGTGGCAATATTACAGATAAAATTATTGTTGAGTCTAGGTACTATGTCCAAGGCATTACCTCCATTTGGGTTAGAAACAAATAAAACTTTTAAATCTGTTAAGGGTTAAAATCAATCATTCCACAGTACAAAACCAATTTAGTAGAAAAACCATGTTAAGCTACTGTGAAGATAGAAAATGAGAAACGGATAGTGTGATTCACTGCAAAACAATCTACTCTTCTAACAGTGAGATTTTAATGGATATACCTTTTCTCATTTTCATTCTTTCTGCAAAACACAAAGTAACAAAATTCATAGCACTATGCATTTCTAAAAAAAGATCTTATTTTTCTAACATACAAATTAAAGCATCTATTTTTTTTTTTTACAGTTTTGTCCTAAAAAACTAAAAGGTTGTCGTAAAACAATTCACTGTAAAGGATTCTGGAAAGCAATGCAAATTGCTAAGCTAATGACAGAATGGGATTGTGGGAAATTTTAGAGGAAAGTGAAAAAAAGAAATAGCTAAAGGAAACTTGAGAAAAAGTTTATCTTGGTTGTTAGAGACCAATCAATGAAATTAACCAAAATATGAATGCACTCAAAAGAAAAAAAATACCAATGGTCTCACCCTTTTATATTGCTGAAAATATCAATATGTATTGAATACCTTTACAGAAATTTATTTAACCAACAATCGCAACACTTTCCAAATTCACATCTTATTTTCTTTTAGATAAAGAATGTTGATGAACTTGAACATTTCACAAAGAACTCAGAAGAGTTACATGCACTTAAGATACTTGGATTTCTTAAGGATTTACATACATGCAAGTCTTACAGTGAATTTCTTATGGATTTAAGTGCAAGCAAGTCTTACTGTGCTTTGTGAAACAGTTGCCTGACCATCAGTCTTCCATGCATGACCCTCTTATCTTTGGCAGAGCTCCAGATAATTTTTACTCCTTCTTTTTAACTGGCCTATTTGTACCCCTTAATTTGAAGTTGACTGTCATCATAGTAAAACTCTTTATATGATACCAAGCTAATTAATACAGTTATATACCACACAAAATTTTCATGAGGTTAGTCAGATTTGGCAGTCTTATTCCATTGTGAAAACCAGTAGATGTTTTTTATCAATCAGTGAAAGAAAACTCAAAATTTTCACACTAGACACATTCAACTAAGTTGCATGTTGTCATTTGTAACAGCCTTTTACATTTCCACAAAATTGCATTACTTTTCCAGAAGAAATTGTATCTTACATTTCCAGAAATCCAATTATGATTCCAGAAAAAATTGTCATAGAGAGCCTGCCATTAATTTGACAAAAAATTCTTCAATTTTTGCAGTTGGCAAGATGGCTTAACCAAATTTATAAGTATTAATATCCCATCTTTGAATCTTGTACCCATAACTAAAACCAATGACAACTTGATTTTTGCCACAATTTTTTCCAAAATTACAATAACAAATTGAAGACGTAGGAACTTAACAAGTTAAGGATGTTTGCTGCTCATGCTCAGCCATTTGGTCAGATTAATATTTTTGCCCCCACTTTTCTTTCATATTTCATTTAACACACTTCAAAATGCTATATGAGAATTTTTAATGCAATTCTTGTTATTTCTTCTTGGGTTTTAATGGAACAAAAACCTTCTAAGCTAAAAAACCTTTGAAAAATTAAGAGTGTATTGCATACTTGAAATCAATATGATACAATACAACTGTGTCATATGTTTCTGACAACATCAGGATGTCTAATCAAATTAAATGTAACACAAGCATCAGTTATAAATGTAGTAGCATTTACTGCTTTTTTTGGAAGTAAAAATTGCAAACCTTTCTTGTGTCTGTTTCCCTTAATATCAGATTTGTTTTGATCTAGTGTGATCAAAAGCCATTTCTGATTATTATTTATGCGGTAAGATTTAGAAAATCAAGTGATTTAAAAAAATATATATTTACAAAAACTAAAAGAAATAGAAAACATAAAAATACATTTAACAACCAGGTTAATATCCAGAAATGTTTTATATGAAAATCTGTAGAAACATATACTTTGAATTTGCTGAAACATAATATCTCAACTTTGAAAAATTCCTGGAAAAATTAACTCTTTAAATCTCAGTGTGTTAGCAAATTCTAATAAAAATACATTTATAGGCTTACTTTTGAAAATGTTTGCATTTTTGGCAAATTTTTTGGCTTTAAATACAAAGCTTATCTGGAGCTCTTCTATTCTCATAAATTCTGGCTATTACAATAAAAAATCAGACCCTCCATTTTCATTTTAAGCTTCTATGTTCAAATTTTCAAAACGATAAAAGTTAACATGATTGAATGATTTTACAAGCCTGATATGACTTCTTATGTAATATTGTGCAAAAATAATTACTGTTTTTTTAAATATAAAAGCAATGTTATTATAAATGTGAAAAATATTACAGCATGGAACTTACATATTTGGAGTTTTGCTAGTTGCATGACTGAATCTTGCATTATCAATAGCAGTTGCAGATTTGCAATAGTATTCATGAATTTACAGTATTATAACATTCATTCTTTTGAAATTTTAAATAAGACTTGTAACACCATTCACAAGCTAAGATTGGCTGCAGGCATTAATAACTCTTTTTACAAGTCGTTTTAATATGAAGTCTGAAAATGTCTGTCCTGAGGATCAGTTTCAAAGACAATAACAAATAAACATATTATTCATATCTAGTCAATAGCTAGGACTCAAATAAATCAGAGTAGACCCCTTTCAATTCACTCTGAATTATCTCCCTTGACATAAAACTATAGCTATTAGCTTTAATAGATCCTTTGATCCTTATGTATATTGCTGCAAAAAATGTTAGCATAGCTGTAGATGTAAATCAGGTGAGATAATTGTGACAGAATTGAAAATGGGTCAATTTAGCCTGGAATCAGGCAGATCAGTTGCATTTCATTTGCATAGCAGATTATAGCTGGGCCTCACATTAACGACCTGTCTATGATACTTACTTGGTTGCCATACTGAAAATATCCTTCATCATAAACAACACATACAGACATTTTTCATTATCTTCTACAGCCCATGGAGAAAAATGGTAACTAAAAAGATATAATAAAATTATGAAATTTTAATCATTTAACATGAAAACAAATACTGAAAAATCACACAAAAATACAATGTTTTATTATTTTGAAAGATAAGTAAAAAGAGTAAAAGTAACAACAGCTTATTTTGTACATTTGAGAACTGTATTTGTGTGTAGATTTTCCAAAAATTGCTTTCAATTACCTAATATTTTTAGCAGGAACAGTAGTTTAAAAATCACAATATTAAATTCGATAGGGTCCTGTGGTAATAAACCTCAGAAAACAATATCAGAAAGTGACTATTTAAGGACAATTACTAAAAGGTTTGGTTAAAACTGGCTCAGTTATTTCAGAAGTGTATATATATTTTAGGTTCCCAATGTTAAACTAAGTTCAACTATGGTGGGTAGATGGGAATATGGAGGAAATATCAGAAGACAACCATCTAAAGACAACAAAAGTCTTAGTGAATTTCCCATACAGTCCTATGTTAAATTAAGAATCCAATTTGATTGACTGGTTGGATGTGCATAAAATGTGTGTTAAAGGACAATCTTAGGACTATCCCACCAAAGTAATGTTACAATAAGTAGCTGGATTTGTTTCAATAGAACAGCATCATTTGTTTATCTAACATAATATCAACCATCTTTGTTTGTGAACAAGGATGCAACGGACAGTTTTGGTAAAGGACCATCTAAGTTCCATAGCTTATGTCAAGCAGTTTCAGAGGAGAATATTTTTTGTATTAGTGAACAGAGGGACCAGAGACCACAGGTCCAAAGTGCTGGAAATGGCTAACTTGACCCTTTTGGTTAGGTGAGCTAAAAAGTTTAAAGTTCTCCTAATCAATTTAATTCTGTTATCATTATTTCTTACTTAGTAATTCCAGGAATGGTGTCTGGCATGGGTTTAGATTTGATCATCTTGTATTCATCATCTGTACACTGAGCATGGTATGATAGCACTTCTAATGCCACTCTATATTTCTGTTCTGACCTCCTGATCTTGTCATATAACTAAAATTACAAAACTGGCAAATATTAACAGATATGTACATAGACAAAGACTGTAAAACAGCTTAATGAACAGTGAGAGTTTGTGCCACAAAAAGGGATAATGATTTGAAACATTTCTTTTTCTTAAACTGTACATGTAAGAGAATTATTAGGGTTACTGAAAATTAATGGATTTATTAGCTAAAGATTTCATCTCACTGATGATAATTTATCTCTTACAATATTTTTGTCTTTTTATGTAAATCTCAAAATTTGTAGCTGAAGTTGCCTATTGTAATTCTCAACAATTTTGACTTTTGACCTAAACACTGACAGTTAACATGTATGACAGTCTGGATAAGCTAATGTGCTATCTTTATATTGTCATTGTAAGACAAACCTTCAAAGTTACCTGGAACATAATATCATTTTTAAACATGACCTGTATGTTAGGTTCCTTTTTTCCATTGGTACTCAAAAAGGGTTATTCCATTTTGAATAATAGATGGGATATTTCATGTACTCTTTCTGAAAATCCATCCAGACTATAAAGCAATCATTAAAGTTGTAGAATCAGGATGATCAATAAGTTCCAGAGCTAACCACACAACAAGAAACCTTTCTTCACAAAACTTTGGTAAATTGTACTGAGGATAGGCCATTTGTAAGCATATTCTTCTTGAACAATATGACCCTTTCTAGTCCAGTCCTGTTCGATCATCGTGCTTCAACATTTAACCTTATAATTACTGTTCTAGAACAATGTTTGATTCAAAATGATTTTTGTCTAATGACTGTGATGTCATACATGCACTAAATTAATCCAACCACATGATTACAGAGACACAACTTTGCCTATGAATATGCAAAATTTTATTTAAAGTTTATTAGTATTAATGAATAACCGGAAATAACATACCTAATGTTATTGGCAAAAGAAACCAAAGTTTATCACAGATTGTTAACTAAAATCATACTCAGTAAAAGTATAGATGTTCTTTAGATTTCTTAAGAAAGCTTCCTGTCTTTACATCATAAATATTTTGTATATAAATAGATTTGTTCTTTAACTTTATAATCACCTTATAAGTTGAAGACAATAACAAACCTTGGCATGATGTAAAGCAAGCCCACAATAAATAGCGAAAGTTTCGAATGATTCTTCATCAGCCATTGTGAATGTTCCTTCTTTTTTATTAACCATCTGCACTACTCCAATTATACTGAAAGACATTAATTATAACATAACAATTTAAAGCTTTGTACATATCCACACAAGAAAAACACAAAAGTTAATCTTCAGATTTCTTAATGTTGATTTTTGTTTAAAGCTAATATAAGTTATGAAAATACATGTACTAAATCAAATTTGGGTTAAGAATAGTCCTGATATGCTGTATATCCAAGAAAAAGAAAAGGAATCACAATAAATACTATTAAAATGAAAGAAACATTTCTGCCAGCAAGTTTGATTTCAAGTTCAGTTTTAAAGGTATCTATAAATATTGTGGCAAATTTCATACACCTGTTGTTTGGTTCTTATGCTTTTGTGTGACCAGTAACAAAATTCAAAAAACTGTATCAAATTTTATATCAAATTAAGTAATATACTTTGTGTACTAACCTGCCTCTGATATAGATTGGCATACACAGTATTGACTTAGTTCTGTATCCAGTCTGCATATCTACTTCCCTGTAAATATCAATTTCTTAATTAATAAAGGAAATGAACATACTAATACTAAAGATTGATTAAATTTAATCAGTTGATGGATATACAGGCTCTGTAAAAAAATTTGTGTCAGGTATAGGTTGTGAGTCTAATACAAATAACATTCTGCCCAATGACTATCTCTGCCCAAGAGAAATAAGGCAATTAACACACTATTAATCTCATGTGTTACGGTATACACACCTATTAAACCTCCCATCATTATAGGCATCAGTAATATTTAGCACCTGCCCAGTGGAGGCAACATGACCCGCTACACCTTTATCCATGGGGAACCTGAAAAATAAAAGAATATTATAGAAATCTCTATATGCAGAAATTAACATGGCCAGCTTATCTCTTTATAAATACTTGAGGTTCTGTGACCTATGTGGTCACAATGATACCTCAGCTCCCCATGTAAGTATCTTGGTAATATGACTAAGTTGAACTAATGGTGGAGTTGATTACACAAAATGGGTCCTCTTCAAATTGAATATTAGTGAAAAATGACTCAGTTCAGTTATCTGTAAAAACCAGGAAAAAATTCTAAAATGCAACCACAAAAAATAGGAAATGCACATCTGAAATGTATTCAGACCTCTTGGTTAAAATATGTCGGGTATCCTTTTTACTCAGACAAATGGGTTTAACTCCACTTTCAACAATTTTCAGTTATATCAGGACTGTCAGTTTTACTGGTAAAGGAAGCCAGAGTACCAAGAGAAAACCACCAGCCTTGGGCAGGTAACTAACAAACCTTATCATGTGTGATGCAAGTCAAACACAACCATTTTTTTAAGGTACAAAGTCAGACTGGAACTCATGCCAAAAAGGTGATAGGCTTCAGTGATCTGTACAGGTAAATTCAAATCAACTACCTAGACCACTCGGCCACTATATATTAACTCATAGTTTCCTCAGACTAAAATGAAGAAAAACTACAAAAGGTGCTCTTTCTTTTCTACATACTGATACATGTGTAGTACTTGCCTTTGTGGTGACCTCTATTAAAAAGCCACTTGATTTTAAATGCCACCTTGTCTATTCCCCAATGTTTAAGATTTTATCACAAAAATTATCATTATTTAAGGGGTCTCTTGTCTTAAATAGTACTTTTGCTTCTTCCCAAAGGTGACCTCTTAACACAAGTTTGACTGTTATTAAGTGTTAACAAGTATCACTCTTCCTACCTTATTTCCTTCTGTGGTACATGTTCTTTACCCGTATCAAATATCCTGGCATACAATTCACTAGTTTTTGTATCGAGAAGAAATAATGAAGCTCTGTCTGCATTTACAAGTTTTTTGGCATAATTCTGAAACAGGATATAAAATGGTTTAATATATACTGTAAAACAGGATATATTCACGAGCATGATATTTTCGCATGTTTTCGTGACCGACAACAATTACGAATTAAATGTTGTCGCAAATATTAAATATTTTTCTTTTCTAAGAAAATTATATTACATGTTCCCATATTCTTATTTTTATATTAATGTTATATTTGATAAATAGTAAGCTATTGTTTATTTAAGCGATTAATCAAAAATAAACTTTTGAACTCTTCACAGTTGTTAAAACAGGGTTGTCAATTACATTAAATTAATTTCATAATTGGGTGACTGATTGTTAATTACTTTAAGTTGAGAAGTTTAGAAATTGATTAAATCGGAACCCATTCAATTTTTAATCAATAAATAGTGAGAAATGAAGCAAATTGCTAAAACCACAGTTAACCACGCCAATGAATTGTCTACATGTATTACTGGAAGATTCGTGAATTCAACAATGCACGAAATAATGTGATAAATTCGCGAAATTTTCCTGTCACTAATTTATCCAGTTTTACAGTATCAGCATCATAAATTTTATTAACTACATATTGTACTGGTGTTCACATTAGATTTAAATTTATTTTCTGATACATGGTTTTCCTGTTTTACAAATCTCATCTTAATTTGGCCTGTTTCATTATTTCTTGAGCTTCTTCTCATAAAAATTCAACCTCTTTAACTATTTCTCAAAAAAAAATTAGGCATGTTTAACTAAATCTTATATGAAATGAGCTTGATTAACTATTTCTCGTATATGATCAACTTCTATGACAAGTTCTCATTCAAATTAGAATAACAATTTTTATACAATTTCAGCTTTTTTTTTAACATGTATACAGAAATACTTGCCATAATTTTCATAATAACTGTGTCCATACTAACAATGTCCTGAAATATTGATCTGAAAATGAAAAGAAATATATTTAACAGTTTTTTTTAAAGATTTCTTAATTCATTAACAACACACCTTTACTATGCCATGTTTAAAAAGGTAAATGTGTACGTGTAGATTTCATTCACTTAATTCTTTCTTCTTCTTTTGGTATACAGTATAAGAGTTAGCATAGGATGATTAAAAACTGTGGTATGTGTGGACAATAATATTAACATGAAATATGTTTCTATATGTACCAGTAATTACAAAAATTTAAAAAACAGAAAACAAACAAATCAAAACTCAGGAACTCAAGCACTTGTCTGACCAAAACTGGAATATTCTTGTGTCCCAAATGGTACATGACTATTATCCTTTGGATCAGACAAATGTTTGGAATACCTGAGTTTTCAATTGTTTGTTTGCTGATTTTAAATTTCATTTCAGAAAACCTAATGCCTTCAGATGTTGTATCATGATATATTTGTCCCATTTAAGGTTTGACAGTACTGTGACACTGAGGGATTTTGCAGAGGTAACTGATTGTAATGTGTGGTTATGCAAAATGTATTTATGTTGTTTAAAGGTGTCTTTTTTGTGATAGAAAGAACAGTACATTTATTGGAATGGAAGGCCATTTACTAATCGGTCTCCAACCAAGCTGCCACATCACAAGATCCTACTGAAGTTTATCAGTCACTTTGGGATCTGATAAGGTTATATAATACTATTTTCAGTGATCAGCCCAAGTTGACTGTAAGTCATGTAATCTAGAATCTCATTTATATAGATCAGAAAAAGCCAGGCCCAGGAGTGTAGCCTGCCAGACACCTGATGTAATGTGGAAAGTGGATGAAGACTTTCCATCTAAGACAATTGTTAACAGTTTGTTTTTGATTGTAAGGAATGCTGATATCCATTTTAGTGTGTATCCAGTTACACTATAATATTCAAGTTTGTAAAGAAGCCTGTGGAACAAAACATTGATCTACCTTCACCAACATTCTAGCTGGCTAAGTCATTGTCTTTGTGGGTGTTTAATCCATTAATAATAAAATTATGATACACAACATCTATATTCAGTTGAAATACTCACTTGGTAACTGCTAACAAGAAATCATTCAACTTTCTTTGTCTCATCATGCTGTTATACATCTGTAAAAAGATTGATATTTATATTTAGGAATGTACTAACACAAAGTAAATATGCCCTTTACAACATAGCTTTTTTTCTATTTTATAATTACTTAAAAAGTAATCCTTGAACTGATGTGCTTTACAAGAACAGCATGAAATGATTGCAGTATGTTGGCATGCGAAAGGTGAACAAATTAACATTTCATTAAGTGCAGACACAGCAATATGACTAGATCAATGATCATTTTGACCTTCTTTATCCAAAAACTGTAGTAATGTTTGATGCATTTTTCATAGGGAATCAAAATCAGATAAAAAATAAAAAATTCCCATATTATGCCAAACTGAATTTTAGTCCACTTTGACAATTTTATCTTGAAAATGGTGAAAAATGGAGAAAATCAATTGACAAACTACTGAAAGCTCTCATTAAGACAAATCCAATGAAAAAAAATCATCAGAATTAAAAATCTAAATTTTCCATACCTTGCGAAATTGAAATTTTCCCTTTGAGCCCTGTTATCTTGAAAAGAGTAAGAGATAAAGAAAATCTATTGACATAGTAAAGAAAGCTATCATTGGGAAGAATCAAATGCAAAACCCCAATCAAAATCAGATGATTGATTGTGGTTTAATGCCACATCCGCAATGCTCCAGGCATATCGTGGCGGGAACATACATATACCACTTATAATAAAATAAACATTTAAAACTATTTACATATAAAACAAAAGTTATAAGGACAGGTTGGCAAAATCAGATGAAAATAACACATAGAGAAAATGTGTCCATGAGACATGGATGTCCCTGCTCTGGGAAACAGGAAGAAAACAGACCTAAAAAGGTTGGACACAGTACAACTCAACCTGGTGTTGCTTCAGACCAAATATCGAATCAATCCAACATACACAAGCCCAGAAATTGTAATGAAAATTTTACAGCACAGAAAATCAGTCAATGTCTTGGCAAACAGGAATAAGAGATTTGTTGGACCTGAAAAGGAGAGACATAGCACCACATACATGTGATAATGATGTAGATTACTTACATTTGAAGACAGGAAAATCCCTATTCGGTCACTCTTTACAAAACGGTTGGGGCTAGATCATACAAAATCAATCCCAACCTTTATTTTATACTGGGTATCATTTTGTTGAAAATTTCAAATGGATTCAAAATACAAAATAAATTGAACAGAAACCCAGAGATGATGATTCCTATGTCTACAGGCCCATAACATAATACAACTACAAAATTTGTGTAGTCTTTCAAAAACCTGTAGTTTAATTTCAGAGGAAGGACTGTCAAATGTGCTTTTCCAGCATCATATGACTTGACCTAATTGGCTTAATCATACTCTAATTTGTCATTAAACCATTAAATGCTTTTAATATAAGTAATTAATATTCCATTCTGTTAGTAATTTTCACAATATACATATTCATAGACAATATTGTGAAGATTTTAGAACTAGTCTAGATTTTTCTGACTCCTAATTTTCTTTAACTGCATCTTAAAAATTCAAACACTTTTATTATAAAGAAATACTTATTTCTTCTCAGCTTTGAATAGTATGTCTTATAAGCGTGTAAGAGAGGGATTTTTCCATAAGAAATCTATGAGAAAATCAATAGTGGACAGTTTGCCCTCACAATTACTAGGCTCAAATATTTCAAAAGTATTGAGCTCAGTTTTCATCCTAACATGACATTAATGAAATACTGTCAACATAAGACATTTTCTATCAAGTTTTAATAAACAACAATGAGGACATGTGCTGACATACAGATCTGGCAGAAGCATGCAGCTACAACAAGTTACCTCGATACAGTAGACAGCAAAGCTTCCCCAGAAAATCATGTTAGCTGCAATCTAAAGCAAAACAGTATATGTTAGTATATCACAAAGCGAAGTCCACTATGGTAGAGACATCGGGCGGAGAGGTGTCTAATTACACAACACATGTACACACACTAACTGACTAAAAGCACATGGATATACATGTATTACACACAACTATAAGTAGGTTACAGTGAGGTCCTTTTGACCTTTTATAATAAAGTCTTTTGGTAAGTAGTGTAAACCAGCTTAACTTAGCAGTGAAATCTATTCTTGACTTGCAACCAGGTCTGGATTTGGGTGATTTCTTTGCCAATAAAATTTTCTATTACAATCAATCTGTTTCAAGGCACTTATTTATTTTAAATCACTTGAAGATAAATGTGGATATATATAGTTAGATTTTAGTATAATACATATTATGGTAATTCTAAGCAAAGAGAAAATGCTGGATTTTGTTCCAAATTTTTTGAAATAGAAAGTATCTATATTTCTAGAGCAGTAAATAAAAGTTAGTATAAGTTAAGAGAATCTAATATGATAACAAATGCTAGTTATTCTACTTGGTACAAATTCTACAAGCATAACAACCATACACCCAACAAGCCACTTCTCAGCTAAACTAAACTGTGCATGACTTGACATGGTAGAATGTATTGAAGTACAACAGAATTTGTTTGTATTTGAAGTTATACTTTTAATATAATTTATGCTAATGATTTGAAACATTGTAAAAATATAAATACATTGTTCTTGTAAGAAATAATACTGATGTTGCTACATTCTAACAGACAAGTCATATAAAGTCACAATTGTCTAATATAAACGTTAGAGTAGTTATCACACAGGAGTTTACCTGAACATACTCCACACATAGATCAGCCCACACTAATAATGTAGCTGTCACCTATAACACAACAGTAAATCATGCACACAAACCTACACACAAACCATACTCAGGTCAAGGTCATCAAACAATAAATATGGTAATAGTACATGTCACCTGTAAAGTTACATGTCAAGAGTACCAGATTGCTATTGACCAGTTTTTAATGTCAGGTCTGCATATTTCTGCCACATTCTTGATGAAGCTTTTAATCTTTGATTTTAATTGTTGTGGTCTATATCATTATTCCCTATACTTGTACATGAACAGATTTTCATCTAAGTATCTTTTTATTTGTTTTTTGTGCTAAAAGTATGTTTTTTTATTTTCTCCATTATTTGGGGCACCATAATAAGTAATACAAAGTCATCAAACAGTATAACCTTAATGCAACTTTTCTGAAGCTGGCAGCTAAACAGCCTAGTACAATATAAAGGCTGAAACGGTTTATCAAATAAGCACTGTATCCCAATAAAACTGGTCATAATAGGATATGATACATTTCACTGAAGTTAAGTTTTTACATGATGCAGGAAAAAACATCTGTTTGTCCAAGAACTTACGAACTAAAATGATATCAACATCAATAAGGACCTGTCTCAAGGTGAACATAATCAATTGAATATTTATTTAGCCTAACATTTTGAACTCAGGAATGAAAACAGGCTTCAGAAACGTCATTATTTTATAATTATATGAAGAGTTATCCATAATCAGAGAAAAATTGAAGGAAAATATACAGTTGTAAATCATATTGAAATGTATTGTCAACCTTGTTTCACGATATGTTTCATATTGTGGAATAGGCGTATCATTACAGCCCTATATAATATTAACTTTAAAAAATAACTCCAGGTTGATCAACTGAGATAGTAAATTTTAATTCTAGCTGTTGGCAGCCTTCTTAAGATGCAGGAGCTATACACAATTAAAAAATATGAAATCATGGATTTTACATTACTAATATACAGGCATTTCATGTCATCATAGATAGTTATATGAGCAATTCTTATCTACTTCAACAAAAACATGTTATGTTTGAAATGGATGGGGTCTATTTTATGAAATTCTCTCAACATGATGTGAACATATATCTACAATTCAATTTATCTCAAGTATTCAGAATATACATTGTTGCTTATGGATATTTTCTTCTCATGTTTCTACCATTGTCATCAGATTTGTCAACTCTTCCATTTTTAGCAATTTCAAAGCAATGCCGACTTTTCAGCCACTTAACCCACTCCCCTCCCCCATTTTCTTTTCATTAATTTATTTTAAAAATCTCAAAAATCCATTTAAGGAAGTATTCCAAAATTTATTGTTTACATTTGGAATTTCGATAGAACATTTTATACAGAATAAAACTTTTTTTTCTGTTTAATTTTCTCATGCTGACATCTCAAAAAACCAGCTTTCTTACCCATTATTTATTTCCGTTTATTTTGTTTCAAGATATACACTAAACAAGTCGATCTGTGTCCAATGGACACAATGCCCCGCCAATGATTAGAAAAGTTATGAAATAAAATTAATGCATGTAGTATATTGCTGACTTTAGATATTAGACT
>JAULBM010061460.1:0-10287 GCA_032357055.1 Geukensia granosissima | reverse complement strand
TGTGCAGTAAAATTTCTTATATAAAATGTTTTGTTTTTGTTTTTTCCATTGCTATAGGTCAACATTTATATGCAAATTAGGAGTTAACTTACTGGCCAGAACATGATGGACGGGTTCATTATCATTTTATGAATGGCATTTCGGGTGTGAAAGCTGCAAGAAGCTTTTTTAGTGTTTTCGTCAAATTTTACAGTTTAAAATATCTCAGTTAAAATTTTGAATAGCGCATATGTTTTGTCATATTTTTTAGTCGGTAACTGTGTCTGGGGACTTCAAAACTCGTCGTTGTTCCAAAGAAAATTGCTCAGGTAATTTTTACTACAATTTACACACGGTAAAGACCATATGAAATTCCTGTGAAAAAAGTTTATTTTCCATTTTTTTCATGTATGACCATCGATTTCTATAAAACGAAGAGAAGAAACTCATTAGGTTATTCGGTAAACGATCAATTTTGACATCAAAAATTATTTTTGATCGTTTTCAACCTCACAAAATCTCGTCACGATCTATAATATGCTCTTTTCCTGAATATGCCTGAAATATGTGCTCTTCTTCTTTTGGTCATGGTCAGGTCAATATAATAGTCGTTCTCAAACTCGTGACGGGTTATCAAAATAGACATGTCCCTACATATGATACGGTACAACGTGTGATATTTAGATCTACAAATGTGGTGCGATCTAGTTGACATTGTCTTTTGCCACAGCTTGTACCAACTGCGCTATGTTAACAGTTAAACATAAGCACGTCACTTTAATGTTCCGGAAAAAAATATTTGGGCATATGGTTATCTTTGTCCGCCCGGTCGCCTGCTCTTTCGTCCGACGCAAATCGGATTAAAATGGTAACTTTTTGTTTTTCAGGAATACATTGATTGTAACAAATACAACAGCCCACTTTAAAATACAGATCAACTTTGATTTTGAAGACTTTGAGGAGTATTGATTAAGGATTACATGGTTTTACATCTATGTTTAGAATTTGAATTTTGTTTTGTTGTCTACTCCATAATAACCAGAGATAAATTTTATTCCTTTTGTGAAACAATGTACATATTTGATTATGAAGCAGCTCATGTCGTGATGCACAATATCATCAAAATACAAAAATATCAATGTTAAATAAATATGGAAAATTTAGGTATGTTTTATGTACATTTCAAGGAGTAACCTCTCATCAGTAGCATTGAAACATAGGAAGTCAATAATCCAAAATATAGCAAAGAGGCACTCAAAATATTTTCTGCCTATTTTATTTGTTGCGAAGCTTTAATATTTTCACAAAATCATAAATAAACAAATATAAACTCTTATGAAAGTGAGAGAAAACCAAATGGGGAAAAGTCGATAAAAATTCAACCAAACACTAAAAAAACGAAATCGAAACGAAACACAACGCAAAAAACTAAAAGATCTGACAAAATATAGAAGGACAATATATATTTAGCCCACGATTAATCGGGGCCGACAACACTTTGTCCATAAGAGTAGACAGTTCCAGCTTCTTAGCCTGTTCGTATGATGGTCAGTCGAAAGTATAGGGAAAAATTTCTCTTTTTAGCTTATTAAACCGAAGTTGATAAAACAGTACAAAGGTCAAGATAAAAATTCAAAAATATATGACAGAAGAAATTCGAAGGTATCAAAAGGGGCAGACTGAAATCAAGCCGGAAGACAGACAAGACCATGGCCAACAAACGCATTCAACAGCAAAGCTGGCAAATAGTAAGTAGCATGTTTTTAATGTAAAATGCTTACTTTAAAGAAAAAGATCTGTCTTCTTGGAAACATATACTCAATACATCAGTGCAACTAACATGATTATTTCATCTACGTTGTAAACTTCGTTTCAACTTGCATGCCACAAACACAAGTAGATTAGATAAGTAAACAATACATGATTACAAATATTCTCTCAATATTGTGAATTAAACTATGAAAGAGAATTAATTTTTCATAAGAATCAAATACATTTTGGTTGATTATAGTGCCTTAAATATATGTCGTTTATATGTAAATCCGTTTTCTGGACTTGCATGAAAAAAATGTGTTGAAAGTGTATCTTAAAATAATACAGACCTTCTTATTTTCTTGTGAAATCAAAATTAGGATGTTGTTGTTGCATTTCTGAAAGTTCCAGTTGGTTAACAGATAATTTGCAAAGTCCTCAGGGCTGAAATGAAATAAAATTGTTAAATCAATTTGCTTCTATACACCTTCTTTGTCTACTGAGTAACACAACGGGTGCCACAAGATGAGCAAGAGTTATTTACCTTCCGGAGCACCGGAACCTACTTTGTTTTTGTAAGGTTCCTGTTACTCTAGCTTTAGTTTTCTGTGTAATGTTGTTAGTACTATGTTTGTCTTTCGTTACTTTTTCGTTGTCCACTACCTTGTCTGTCTTCTGATTTAACAATTTTATTTTAGTGTCTGGGTAAAGTGGCGTGTCTTCCTGTGGATAATTGCTTTCGTGAGCTAGCAGGTTAAAAATCCTACACAGCGTGTCGGTCTAGTAATAAGCAAGGGTTCAATTACCATCAACCATTAATATATTTTCTCTTTCCGAATATTCGCCGGTGGATGTTAAGCAACATTCAATCAATCTAAATAAATAGGAATTTGAAGATACCAAGGATGCAACCAATAATGATAAACAAAGGATAAACAAAACAATACAGTAGAAATAAGGAGCCTATAAAATGAAAAAGCTATAAAATACAATAGAATAACATTAAACAGAACACAAAAAAGGAATTCGAAGATACCAAAGGGACAGATAGAAATCGTTAAGTCGGAAGACAGACAAGACCATGGCCAACAAAATGAAACGAACGACAAACATAGAGCACACAACACTACACTGAAAACTAAAGCTGGAGTAACACGAACCCTACAAAAACCACTCATCGTTGAGCAAATGTAACCCCCATTACTGTTCGCTAGCTTCAGTCTGACTGTATCTAATTTTCATGAACGTTATAAACCATATTTTGCTGCTTATCTTCTTGTTCTAGTATTTCCCTTTTACACTGTTGTTTATACTGAAAGATAGTCAAACTTGTGCTAGCTGTGAAATAAAAACCATAAATGGCAAAACTCTTAAACTAACGGCATATCTGTTCATTTTGGTGAAACTAAAAAATGCCCGGATTTTCTTAATTAACCAGACCGCAAATCATCATATATATTATAAAGCAATGCTGTAACGTCAACTCTTACAGTTTCTCAAGTCTAGACCAAGACTGGTTTTAACCAACCCACAATCCGGCAGTAACAACACAAAAAACCCCAATTTTTGACAGTGCAAATTGCTATACGCACATCTGACGACTATCCAGATACCTTAATTCAGATAGTTGGATACAGTACATTAAATTAACAGTGTTAAATAAGGTTTGCAATCTCTGAAACAGGAAAGATAAGTGCATTCTGCTTATTTATAAATTGTCTACAAATTATCTGTCATAATTTTTGTGTTGTTATTTCGACAACAAAATGCTGAAAACCAAATCGCAAGCGGACATTATTTTTTTACCTGATCTAAAAATATTTCTTTCTAAAGAATTGGTATTTTTTACAATTTTGATTGTATATTCACAAGTCCATGCATAATTCCTGAAGCCCGACAGATTTGCGATTAGCTTTATTGGTTGCAAACCTCAGAGAGCTGCAAACGGCGCTGGTTCAATTTCCGACCAATAAAATCCCAAACGTGTTCAATTTGGTTCATGTCCGGGGACATGGCAAGCCACTCGAAAGTATCAATCGCCTCCTGCAGTAAAAATGCGCCTACTTACCGAGCCCGGTGTGGTCTGGCATTATCGTCCATGAAGATGGGTCTGTTGGCCAGTCGGTGGTTGTCGAAATATGGTACCACATGCGCGTCAAGCACGTTATCAAGGTAACCAACGCCAATGAGATTACCTTGAAGAACGTGCAAAGGTAACTTACAATTGAAAAAAGCACCCTAATACAGTGACACCACCCCCCACCAAAGGCTGTTGTGTCCATGACGTTTTCATCGCGATATGCGGTGTTTCTATGCCCCCAGACCCGAACACGACCGTCCACAGGACGCAAGAGGAACCGACTCTCGTCGGACCAATGAACACGTCACCAGTTTCGTATATTCCACTGGAGATGGTCACGTGACCAATTCAAGCGAGCTAATGGCATGCTGTCAGCTCCGGTCGTTTTATGGGTCTCCTAGCACGCATATGCTGAACATTGAGTCGCCTGATTACAGTCCGAACAGACACATGGCCCCCAAAATGCAAACCGGCACGTATACGACCAGCCGTTGTACAATTATCCCTCCTGGCACGATGGGCTATGAGCCTATCCTCTTTTGGGGTAGTTTTGCGGGGCCTACCTGATCGCGGACGATCCTCCATCGTGCCTGTCGCTTGAAAACGATCCACAAGTCAGTCAATCACAGAATGGTGCACACCAACACGCTGTGCCACCCTTCTGTTGCTTAAACCCGTCTGTCACATGCCAACTGCTTGCCATCGTTCCGCTTACTTAATTTTCGCCTCACCATTACTTTTCCAGCAACTATGTACAATCTCAACTTCTACAACTTAAAATTGACAAACATGCCTTGTGTAATTACGTATCACAGTAACTGAACAACACAAAATAATCGATTGATGACGTATCGCATGTCAAACTAAGTTTATGTTGACAAATATGTGATCACAAAACCACATGTTATTAATATAAATTTTTAAAAATGATATTTACGAAATAATTAAGGTGGCGCTTAACTTTTGTGGGAGTGTATATGAACTTAAAGTTTGACCGATCTTCCGATTAATTAATTGGCTCCTAGCTTGTCAGATGAATGTAAAACCAGAGAAGCACTTTACACGCAATTAAATTTGGCTTTTGAACATGTTATAAACGTTAAAGATGTAGACCTTGTCTTTCTGAGACATATTCCACATTCTTTCTTTTAAATGTGTTTCAAATACAAAATTCTGAGTTTTTGGACTTTGTCTGTACCTACCGTGTAGACTTATCTATTAATGGAACTATCGCTACTGCTATGTTATAGCCGTCAATACTTGAGCAATTTGAACATGTACATTTCCCTGATGTAGCTACTTTTTCTATCAGTGCATCAAGGTCATCGCCTGTAACGATAATAAGACACTGTTATTTAGTGACCGATAATTAAGGTGAACAGGTGAAATATGTTAAAGAAACATGTTTATTTTAGATGGGACGAATTCATGATAAATCTGTAGGTTTGGTGTTATGGCGTTTTCTGGAATTAACAGAGTTTTGCGCCATTGTCACATTTTGGACCCCACTAGACTTTTAAACCCCACTGCATGTTGCTGCATCAAGTCACGACTTTAGGTCATTTGATAGTAGTTCACCTGTACCGTTATTCTTCATTTTGATTTCATTGTAATATTTAGATTGATTGATTAGGTGGTGCTCAAAGTCCAGCTGCAAAAATTTCATGCATATTCTGGACGAGAGCATATTAATGAGTGTTGATGAATGTACGCTGCTTTGTACTAGACAGTCACGCTAAGCCGGATTTTTAACATGCTAGCTCACGAAAGCAACAATCCGCAGGAAGACATGTCACTTTACCCAGACACATTATTCTGACTCTAGGTCGACCAGTCTTTGCACTTACTCTTAAATGCTTCGTGCTTAGCGGAGAAGCAGCAAATACCAATTTTAATTTCTTTGGTTTGACCCAGCCGGGGATCGAACCCACGACCTTCCACACTCAAAGCGAGCACGCTAACCATTACACCACCGAGGCGGTGTAATATTTAGTAACTTCTCGATGTTTGGTCTTTCATTAAACCCGAGAAGAGGGCGACGTTGTGCTTTAGCGGAAATGTGTATACATCAATACACGAAAACCATTTAAATAAAGTTGGCTTCCCTTCCAGTTGACGAAAGCTTTTCTGTGGTTACTTTCGATTGTGGTGGTGATCTTTGTTTGCAGATGGGGATGCCCAATATTTTTTGCGAGAATTTATATCAGTATATCGCCCAAGGAGAATTCCATTAGAGTTGGGTGCCATGCCAATTGCCTCGGCAGTTTCAAACCAGAAGATTTTCAGAATGACCACTGGACAGTTTTATTATTCATATGAAAACAAGTAATTACTCTGACGGCAATGGATCACTGGTCATTTCTATGCTTGGCTGAATTTGTAAATTTTGTTTATAAGTGTTCACTAGATTAGGTATAAATACTCTAGTTTTAAATCTATAGTATTCATTGTTAGAAAATTTTTCGTTTTTTTTTTTTTAAATAGGTGTGGCATGACTGTACATGAGACAGCCATCCACCAAAATGACAGAAAATTTCAACCTTTACGGGTCCCATTTGACCAAACAAACCTAATAATAAACCTAATAACTAGATTTTCATTCACCTCTTGAAATAAAAGTGGGGCGGGTGGGAGGATTTTATTTTTATATTTTTCTCACTGATATTTCCTACAAACAACCCTATAAGATAATTAAATGTACATAATGTATATAATGCATATGTATGTGAGGGATTATTTTAAATAATGAACCGAAGTTCATACCTTAGCAGAAGCTGTAAAAGGCCCCCAAAATATGTGCAACTACTCATTAAACAGGACAATTGACGTACATGTAATCTATTGAAAAGATGGTGAACAAAGAACAATAAATGACTAATTAAACTACGACAACCACTGGCCTACAGGTTCCTGGCTTGCGACAAGCACATTAAGTATGTGGTAGGGTTAAATCTGTATGTGAGCGAGCGCTCAAACCTCCTCTTAACCTTTGACAATGGAGTGACAATACACTATAAATATAGGTTCAATGGATTTTACACTTGAGATCAATACCAAAAACCAACAATAAAAAAATTAAAACTAATACATAATACAACAAAAGTATCGACCTCGAAAAAAGTCGAAAAATAGTTTGTTATCTGTACCAACAAAAACAAGTTTTAATGTCTTGCCTTCAATGTCGAACTTGTACCCATGTGGATAATTTTGTTATACGTAACAATGAGATTCAATGGATCATTTTTCAATGTATATGCTTTATATGTAATGTTTCTGTAGAAATCTGGTATCCCACTTTTAACACCACTGAGGCGGGCTATAAGAGAATGTGAAATACATGTATATGTATAAATGAGAAGCATTTCAGATCATCTAGGAATTTGGTATTTTTAAGATCAGGAAGATTTAATATTTTTATCCATTAAAATTGGAAAACATTTTAATATTTAAATACAAAAATGTCAAATAAAAATTGTAATTATCCTACAGGGTTGCCGTTATCATGCTTGCATCCACATTGATGATGAGAGTCGCAGAATGCTATTTGACCGTGCGGGCATGAGCAATCGGTTGCGTCTTGACAGGCCGCTCTGCGTCCTATTTCGTGACCATGCTAAAACGAACATGAACATACATGGTTATTGCATGACGGAATTTGATGATGTCCACATGCACAATCGCCATCTACGTGACATTCGACAGCTCTGCGTCCAACGGGGTTGCCATTATCATGCTTGCATCCACATTGATGATGAGCGTCGCAGAATGCTATTTGACCGTGCGGGCATGAACAATCCGTGGTTGCGTCGTGACAGGCCGCTCTGCGTCCTATTTCGTGACCATGCTCAAACGAACATGAACAAACGTGGTTATTGCACGACGGAATCTGATGATGTCCACACGCACAATCGCTGTCTACGTGGCATTCGACTGCTCTGCGTCCTACTGGTTGACCGTGATCATGTGAACATGAACACATGTGGTTACTGCATGACGGGATTTGATTATGCTCACATGTACAATCGCTGTCCACGTGGCATTCGACTGCTCTGCGTCCTACTGGATGACCATGATCATGTGAACATGAACACATGTGGTTACTGCATGACGGGATTTGATTATGTTCACATGTACAATCGCTGTCTACGTGGCATTCGACTGCTCTGCGTCCTACTGGATGACCATGATCATGTGAACATGAACACATGTGGTTATTGCATGACGGGATTTGATTATGCTCACATGTACAATCGCTGTCCACGTGGCATTCGACTGCTCTGCGTCCTACGGGATTGCCATTATCATGCTTGCATCCACATTGATGATGAGCGTCGCAGAATGCGATTTGACCGTGGGGGCACGAACAATCGGATTGATTCTGGCAAGCCGCTCTTCCTCCTACGTGACCATGATCGTGTGAACATGAACACATGTGATTATTGCATGACGGGATTTGATTATGTTCACAGGTACAATCGCTGTCTACATGGCATTCGACAGCTCTGCGTCCTACTTGACTATGATCATGTGAGCATGAACACATGTGGTTATCGCATGACGGGATTTGATGATTTGCACAAGTACAATCACTGTCTACATGGCATTCGACAGCTCGATATCTGAAATTGAAACGTTTTGTCAAAATATGGATTTTTCTTTAAACTTAAATAAAGGCTATGTAATATACACCGAAAAGATAGCAAGTAATTCCTAATAGCACGCGAAAGTAACCTTAACACAGGTAAACATAGATTACCTGTCAGCCTGACCCAAAACTATATTTCTCACGTTGAGATGAGAGTTTAAATTGAGACAATCCTACTTTATCAAGCGAAATCCAGGTTTATCTTCCATTTATACTGGCTATGATTTTTTTTTAAAGATTTATCATACACTCATCTGCGTACAAAGCGGACTTATGAATAAATCTTTATCAGTATACTTGTTTCTATTCAGGGGCGGATCCAGGGGGGCGAGGGGGAGCGGGTCCCCATTTGAAACGCAAAAATGAATAAAATAATAGTTTGGGGTAAATTTTGGTCTTACTATTCATTCGAAATTTTAGAAATGATGAATCAAGAGGTCCACAAAAAGTGCCCCCCTTTTCCAAAAGTCCGCCGCATCTGCTATTTCCCGAATCCAGGTATATAATTCAGTGACAAAATTGGAGCATAACTAATGATACCTCTGCAGTCTTGGTAGTTATATCTTTTGGTAAGATTCGAAATTTGATAATTTTGCTTTATTGGATGGTCAACAAAGTAATGTCATTATTACATTTTCAAACAAGTATGGGCCTTCAGGTCATTATTGGTATAAACTGCAAAAAACCTAATCATTATGTTACTCTATTGGCATCCTACAGGGCTTTTAGTTAAAAACCATCAAGAGAGTAATTTAACTTTTATAATATAAATCCCAAAAAGACTTTTCCCCTGCTTATGTTCGTTTACCTTAAAAGAATATAAAAACGAAAATAGTTTCTGTTAAGACTCACCAAGATACATCGATCGTTTTGCAAAATTTTATTGAGGGGAAAAGGAATTCGAAGATACTGAAGGGGCAGACAGAAATCGTTCAGTCGGAAAACAGACAAGACCATGGCCAACAAAATGAAACGAAAGACAAACATAAAACACACAACACTACACTGAAAACTGCGAATCGTAATAACGGTTGATTTTTGTAGCCCGCAAATGTACCCTTGTATTAATATAAACAATCAGACTACTTTTTCATATTTTTGACAAAATATATTTTATTAAGAGGGAAAATATGTTTTTGATATATTTTTTCACCCCATAATTTTAATAACATAAAGGCTTGTCCTGTTCACCCTATTTATTTAACTATAGGCAATTCAAAAACAATGTTGCAGCTGTTATTCCAGGAAAAGTTCAAAAGAAAAAGTGGGTTTTAATGTAAGGCACGATGCTATATTTTTTATTGTTATCTATTTTTATAACGACATGTAAATGAGCATGTTAGGGTCAGACGCAACCATACAATAGTATCCAGAGAGCATACCTAACTTGTTTTACATTTTTGACAATGCGACGTCCACTTTCATAGGAAGCAACCCTTCATTGTAGTATTTCAGAGTTAATCATAATCGTCGTTGTTTAGCATATTGTTAGTTTTGTTTTGGGGCGATTTAGAGCTTTAACAAGGATTGGTATTCCTCCCCTGTTGAAGGACTTGCTTAGACCTCTGCTTTTGTAAATGTTGGCTGTTTGTCTCGTGGATGGAGTAGTCTTTCTTTAACCCATATTTTTTCAGAGTCTAATTTCTTAATAATATCCCAATGTTGATAAATAATTTACTTTGTAATTACAAATTACCGGGTTTTTACTACAATGAGTAACACGACAGGTTTCACTAGTTTAGCAGGAGTTGCTTACCCTTCCGGAGCACCTGAACTCACCATGGTTTTTGTGGGGTTCGTGTTAATCCATCTTTAGTTTTCAGTGTAGTGT
>JAULBM010061449.1:0-10288 GCA_032357055.1 Geukensia granosissima | reverse complement strand
CGTTTCAGAGGAGAAGATTAAAATATGAAATGTTGACGGACGACGGACGGATGGAGGGACGGATGACGGACGCAAAGTGATGAGAAAAGCTCACCTGGCCTTTTAGGCCCGGTGAGCTAAAAATGACAAAATCATGAGTTTCATTATCCTTGAAAAATAGAGAAAATGTGTCCATGGCACACTGATGCCCCTGTCCCAGCAAACAGGAAGTAGACATATGATGGACCTGAAAAGGGGACTTACCCTGGTAATGCTTCTGACCAAATATCAAATCTATCCAAAATATATAAGCCTAGAAATCTTTGAAAACATAGAGAAAAGGTGTCCATCAGACACAAATGCCCCCACTCCAGCAAACAGGAATTAGACATCTGAAGGACCTGAAAAGGAAAGACACAGTACAACCCAACCTGATATTGCTCAGTCTAATTTTGAAATCAATCCTACATAACAAGTCCAGAAAACTTTGATGAAAATTTACAGTGATTTTTATCAATATTTTGGCAAACAGGAAGTAGAAATATGTTGGATCCGAAAAGGGGATACACGGAATGATTTATCCTGATCATGCTTATAATGCTGATAATGCATTTTTTTGTGGTGATGTGTTGCAGTCTCATTACCAAAATATTTCCCATACTGCCTTACCATATTGTATCCTTGTACATTTGTTGTGGCCAACAACGTACCTACATAGTCTTATTTGCTTAGTTATACCTGATGATGTCTGGTACTAAATACTTTAATCTGTCTTCCTGGTCTTCCTATGGTTGATAGTAATGTAGACTGGTTCCTGGCCCATCTTACTTCTTTACAACCTTCTGTGTGGGCCTGTCTTCTTTCTAATGGCTGGCTACAATATTTTATATTTAAAACATTTTGTAAATCATTTGCTTGATCTTGACTTCTGTCTTGTATGAACAATTTATTGTATTTGATATCAGAAGCAAAATTGTATGTGTCTCTCATATAGAAAAGGAGATATGATATGATAGTGTATGAGAAAGTCATCCAAAACATATATATACAAATATCTGTAGTGTCATGTTTGGTCATTATTAATTTTAAAAAGCAATAAATAAAGCCTGAAAAAGAGAGATTTATCACACTGGCAATAAAATTTGGTTATCAAACTATGGACTGGTAGAAGTTTAATTTCAACTTATTTGTTTAAAATGATGAATTTCCCAGTATAAGGCTATGGGAAACTTGCCATTAGATCAATAATCAACATAGACTTGTAGTCCAACTAGAGGCTCAGGGGGCTGAGCCTGTATTGCTCACCTGAACTTTGGCCAAGAAGTTCAGAGGAGAAGATTTTTTAGTGAATCAGCCAATCAGAAACAAGAATCATCTGTGGCAGTCTTGTTTAGTTCCTTATCAGGACAAAATGAGGGACCTTCAACAGATGCTCCATATTGAATATTAATCCATTTGGCTGAGTGGTTTCAGAGGAGAAGATTTTTAATGTATCAGCTGATCAGAAACAAGAATCCTCCTTGGTGGCCATGTTTAGTTTCTGATACAGACAAAATGAAGAAGCTCCAAATAAAATTTTAAGCCATTTGGCCAAACAATTTCAGAGGAAAATATTTTCTAATGCATTAGCCAATCACATACAAGAATGGGCCATGGTGGCCATGTATTTTGTCTGATCGGGACAAAATGAGGAAATTTTTTATGAACTTCCCATAAATGCTCTGTATCAATATTAATCCAAATGATCAGCAGTTTCAGAGGAGTAGATTTTTAATGTATCAAGCAATCAGAAACAAGAATCATCCATGGTGGCCATGTTTTTTGTCTGATCTGGACGAATTGATAAATTTTAATAAAGAACTTCCCATAGATGCTCTATATCAAATATTAATCCATTTGGCCAAGTAGCTGCAAAAGAAGATTTTTCATGCATCAGCCAATCAGAAACAAGAATCTTCCATTGCAGCTATGGTTTGTCCGATCAAGACAAAATGAGCAAACTTGGTAAAAGACCTTCCATAGATGCTTCCTTTAAAGTTTGGATCCATTTGTCTAGCAGTTTCAGAGGAGACTAGCCAATCAGAAACATGAATTGTAAATGGCTACCATGTTTGTTGACGGATCCAGACAAAATGAGCAATCTTTATAAAGGATCTTATATAGATGATTCCTGTCATGTTTATTGAAATTGGACCAGTGGCATCAGAGGAGTTAATTAAAATGTAAAAATTTATGGAAGGATGACCTTTGGCCTTGTTTCCAACCAAAGCATTTTCCCATTTTTCATTTAACATCAACATAATTAAAGTACATATTTTTGTCGATGTACAGTAAAATTTTAATGTCTTATTGTCCACAGCCATTAGTTTTGGCCCCAAAAGGGTCATTGCTTAAAAACGACTAAAAATGCTGAGTTGGTTCACACATAAAAATTAAAGTGTAATCCTCCTTCTGTACATGTATTTACTGATCTTTATTGTATATATATATCTTACTTACCTTGACCTTGACAACTGAAATATCAGCCACTCAGTACCAGCTGCAGCTACAACAAAGTCTTCATTCATATAGCTCCAGTCAGCTGACATAAGTGGTGCTTGGCAACAGTCAAGGGACATAATTTGTCTTTGTAAAGCTAAACTATATATCTTAATAACTCCATTCTTTTGTGCAACTAAGACCTAAAAATTAAGACTTTGAACATGAATAATTGGTTGTTGTCATCCTTTGCCAGATAAATACAAATTTTTACTTTCATAAATTACTAAAATTATCACTTTAAATTTATTTAACTAGTAACTTAAACAATAAGTTACAACTACATGTATATGGGCAACATTGTATAATTCTTTATCCTGCCATTAAGCATTTTATTATACAAATATGAGTGACAAATATTGCAAAGTGATATTTGTACAGTAGCACAATATTGTGTTCTGTTATCCCAACACATTATGAGCAAGCTGGAATATTAGATTTGAAAACCAGCTGACTGGTGTCTTCATATACGTTGGCATTCTTAAGAAATGTAGAAATGATGAAAAGATTCAACAATTTTAAAAAGAAAATCGCCCATTTATCTAATTTTTAAGAATTGCAGAATAAAAACAATACATGTACATTGCTGGAAAATATTAAATTCATTTGTACTCACTGTGAAACATGCAAAAATACTAGGCAAAGTCTCATGACATTTTACCCGTTTCTAAAGCTTGTACAAACAAGACATACTGAGAGCAAAACTCACAAAGGATACCCCCGCTCCCCTATCACTTAAGTTGAATTATCTGCCCATGGAATAAAGCACGATGAATGATCTTCCCATATGCAAATCTACACATTGTGTCTAAGCTTCATGTAAAGTTTCATTGATATCCGTTGAGCGATGTAGAAGATGCGCTTACAAGCTATGTGGACAGACGGACGGACAGACAGACAGACAGACAGACAGACAGACAGGGTGATTCATATATACCCCCAAAACTATTTGGGGGTATAAAAATTAATTTGTATATTTTTACCAGGCATAATCATGCATTTTAAAAACGTATTCAAGGGACAATAATGCTATCAACATGTTTGAACCGAGCGGGAGGGACTTTTAAACTTGTTTGAGGGACTCGTTAAGGACATGTCACAAATAGATAAACATAAATTATAAGGTCTTCAGAAAAAACTGAGATGAAAATATGGAGATGTGGAAGATTTAGCACATTTTATTTTTCTGACGACAACTCAAGTTTGCTCATCTGTTAAAAGGTCGCGATTTCAGATAAGAATATCCAAATATTTCAACATTTCTGTTATCATATTGATTCTTTACAGGCGTCGGAATGTTGTGTTTCCACAAAAGATTAAACTCTTTTGAAGATACATCTGGAACAAGCGCCATTATTGGTGCTGCAATTGCAAAGATTTTCCAACTTGTGCAGGAAACATTCTTTATGCCTGTGAAAACATTTATGTACTTCGAAACTAAATTGTATAAAGAGTTTGCAAAACAAACTGACATTCTCACAGAGTAAGTCAATCGAATATACATATGAAAGCAGATAAGTTGATATGTGAGTAGGATTTTAAATTTAAAGCATTAGTGTTTCCTTCGGATTTAACTATTAACGAATGTCTCGAACTTCAAAATACGGATTCATCAATGTTATATAAATATAAAGAATTGAATCATACTAGACACGTTTCCCAAAGAGTAACCATGCAGAAATTATTGTAAGAGAACAAACAAGGCCATGACTCTTGTTTAAGGCTTTTGGAGATTTAATTTTTGTATTTTCGATCTGGAGTTCTTTTCTTCACATTTACACTTTACCTTTTCATTTAAAAAGAAACAGACACCTGTATATCTACAAGTTCATGTAAAATATGTATTCATGGATCCAACAAGATGTTTGACGGCAAATGTGTTTGAATTAGTGTTTTTAACACTGTATTATACATATTGCTTAAATTTAAACATTTGAAATTAATGAAATAGATGACGACAAACTGTAATGATGAACGTCCCCGAAAAAAAGCGTTGTTTCTAAAAAAGCCAGAAAAACGAAAACGTCTTCAACGAGGTAACAAGACGTTAGGCAGAAAAGGCAAAGATGAAACACTCAAAAGAGAAAAGATATAAAAAACAGATTACTTTGCTAAGGTGTCCGGAAAGAAAGCAATTCGTTCCTTTTCAATGACCTTGCGTGTAACCATGGTAACGTTTTGCGTAGCATACAATTATTATAAAATAATAATATTTTATTAGCATAGCAGCAAAAGAGCTAACAAAACAAAAGGAATACATAAAGAAATTGGAAAAAGAAGGGAAATTGAAAGACTATTTAGAAAAGGAGCCATACAATTTCATATACTCTCTGCTATCAGATCCAAGGATTACAATGGATCAGATCAGCGGTCTGGTGTCAAACTTATTCATAGCTGGAATTGATTCGGTAACTATGTGCTTTTTATTAGACACCATAAATTAATTGTAAGTAAGTGTGTTTCGTTTCCGTAAAACTACAATATAATTTCCCTGTCTCTCAAATTAAAAATTTCAAAAGATTTGTTTTAACAAATAATTACGGATAATGAACTTGATGAATACGGCTAAATCTATCCAACTTACAGACTGAAAATGATGATGTGTCACCATGGGTTGTCCATGAAATAGTCATTTACTAAATAACACTCGAAATTAATAATGATCAAAGATCAAACATTTCTTCTTACTTTACATATATTTTATTTCAGACTTCCAAAACACTTCTATTTTTGTTAGCGGAGCTAGCACTAAATCCAGAAAAACAAGAAAAGCTTTACCAGGAAATACAACAAGTTGTGGGTGATAGTCAAACTTTGACAAAGGAACATCTTGCACAGATGCCATACCTAAAAGCATGTTCGAAAGAGTCTTTGAGGTTTTTGTTAAAACATTGTAGAATTGTCTTAATTCAATGACAAGCACTTATGTATATTGGGGCCTGGGTGGCCGATAGGTCTAGGTAGTTGATTTAAACTTACCTGTACAGATCATTGTAACCTATCACCTATACTGCGTGAGTTCGCGCCTTGGTTTGTACCATATAAAAACGGGTTGCGTTTAACTCTCATCGCAAGTGATAAGGTTTGTCAGCTACCTGCCAAAAATTGGTGGTTCTCTCTGGGTACTTCGGTCTCCCCACCAGTTAAACTGACCGCTGCGATATGACTGAAATATTGTTGAAAGTGGCGTTAAACCCCATTCAAACAAACAAACAAACACTAATGTGAATTGCAGTACTAGTCTAAAAGCCTATATTTTTGTGGAGGCAAATTTAAACTATGCTTAGTAATATTCACGTAATAATGCTCTTAACTGAATGAAGGGCCTTGTGGAGACTGAAGAACTTTAAACTTGTAAATCACCTGTGAATCTTCAATGGACACAAAGTGAATGAACAGCAATTGAACCGTAATCACTTGTTTTTTTTTTTATTTTTGCACTTTTGAAAACCAAATTTTCGTTGTATTAATTCATTTATAACACTTGTACATGTGTTACATGTATAGTTGTTATATAAGTTTTGTTTATGCTTACACATATTGTAAATGGTACCTCCTCGGTGGTGTAATGGTAAGCGTGACCGCCTCAAGTGTTGAAGGCCGTGAGATTGATCCCCAGCTGGGTCTAACTAAAAGACATTAATAATGTGTCTAGGTAAAGTGGCATATCTTACTGCGGACTGTTGCTTTCGTGAGCTAGCAGGTTAAAAATCCGGCTCAGCGTGATGTTCTAGTACAAAGCAGGGTTCATTCATCATCACTCATTAATATACTTTCGAACTGATTATGCATGACATATTTGCCGCTGGACGTTAAGCAACATTCAATCACTCAATGTAAATGGTCATTCACAAAATGATTTTTTCGTTTTTCAATGTTTTAAATATTAATAAGATCGCAAATAATAGTCTAACTTTCAATTTTTCATAATGTCATTCCTTTCAGGAAAACATTTCCAATTTTTATTGGACCAATCAGAATTCTAGAATTCGATCTAGTTGTTGGTGGCTATCTGATTCCAAAATCGGTGAGCATTTATTTCTTCAGATACCTGTAGTATCTTTGTAAGGCGACGAAAAATATATTGCTTTAAAATTAACCAATTGTAGCCAAAAATTATTTTAATATTCCATATTTTGTAATACTGCACTGGTTTTTATCTTTTCAGAATTTCAGAGCATATGTAAGCGTAGTTTCATACCGGTTATAAAGTTTCCGGTTTAACTGTTTGTTTCTATCTAGCGGATGAAATACACTAGTGCACTTTATTCCGTCGACATGAATACCCTAGTGTAGATAAGTACTGGAAATTATATTGTACGGCATTATATTTAACTGGAAAGAATGTTTGTGGTGGTAAAAATCACTGTTACACATACAGACTCGCCGTGGACCAACGCTTCTATTTTTTATAACCTAATAATAGAATCTATATTAGATAATTGGGTCAAATTTTAAACTTCTCCCTATTTTTTATTTTTAGACAATAGTGGGGGTTAATATGCAGTTTATGTGAATGAATGAACGATACTACCAAAAACCGAAAGTATTCCAGAGAGATGGCTTCGTGTAACAACTGGAGCAATAGCTAAATGACAATTGTATCAAATTGGTCAGAAGCCGTTTGGTTACATCTCTGGGCCAACAATCAAAATCATATATGCTTACTGTATCTGCATGGTGTCTATGACTATTGTCCCTCGAAGAAACGTAATTGAACTATCCACCTCGAAAAATGTACCATTCCACTAAAGACGTGAATAACCTAATATTATACATCTATATTTGATGATTGAGTCTAATTTTAAAGTTTAATATTTTTCGATTTTTAGACAATAGTGGGGGTTAATATGCAGTTGATGTCAATGGATGAACGATATTACCCAAAACCGAAAGAATTTATTCCTGAGAGATGGCTTCGTGGAACAACTGGTGAAATAGCTAAAGGGCAATTATATCCAATTGGTCAGAAACCATTTGGTTTCGGAGCTAGGAGTTGTGTTGGACAACGCTTTGCTGAAAATGAAATTCAAACGTGTGTTACAAAGGTATAATATAACAATTTTACAAATGTTGATTAGTTATTGTGAATTTTTGTTTAAACCTATGTAAATAAAACAAAAGAAATTATATACTAGTATGATCCTGGTATGAAATTACATCTTGAAATAGGTATACAGCTTACATAAATTTACAATGTAAACTTGTTATTTGATACAACTGGCCGATATCAGTGCTGAAGTACAATAGATTTCCGCGGGTGTTCACCAGCCTAGTAGTCAGACTTATTCCAAATTTAATTAATCACATATAAATTTGAAGAAATTTGTTGTATCTATTTGAATTATAACCTCTGAAATTAAGGAGAGGCTTACACATATATTGCATGTAGTAAATATTTTGTCGTTGGATTTTCAATTTCCGGTGTTTTTTTTCTATGTTTGAATCTATGATTTCATTTGTCATGTTTGTTATGGTTTGAATTGCTGCTGCTCATAATGATGTTACTCCTTGAAATAAGTATACAGCAAACAAAAGTTCACTTTATTTACTCAACAGTAGTAAACCTATGATTCTAATTGAAATCATACCCAAAATCAGTAAGTTGGAACATTATGTTTTTGAAATGATTGAAACCTGATTCTTAATCGCTGAATCATAATTCTAAAACATGTTTCATATACAGGTGAAAAACGCACCCAAGGTTTATTCCATTTTATAAACATTGTAGTTAGAATGACGTTATTTGATCGGTCAAATGAACCACGTGACGATGAACAAAACTTTGAATCCATTTCATCATATTCCCTCCGACATAAATGATTTGTTTGATATAGGGATATTATGATTGAAATCACTTAAAATTTCTAATTTTGCTGAGAATTTAAAGAAATTGTTTAATTCCTCTGATGAAATGCTCTATAGCATGAAATAAAATAGTCCTTGTGATCCACGATATTTGCGTGTAAAAGGATCACTCTCAAATGGGAATAGAGTTCTCTCATATTTGACTATATTCGATCTCAATGAATTCCAAGTAACTGTACAATAGCTGATATATAGAGTGTACATGTATGAAATTCCAACCTGAACTACCGGATCAAAATTCAGGGCAGCTGTCTATTTACTATATAGATGCGATTGAAAATCAGAAGAGGTGATAACAGAAAATTGAGGTGCCAAGGAGAAGTAGATAGACACGGAAATCCCAAAACATTAACAATACCTAACACAAAACAGGTCATATAATAAAGAAAAATAAGAACAAGCAAAAGGGACACGGAAATCCCGAGATCAAGAACAATGCAGAACATAGCTTTCATAATTCTATCCCATTAAAAGTGATTTAATGATGGCCTGGATGTGTTAGCAGTTTCAACTGCATTTCAACAAATTTAAAGGCATTAGATTTATATGCTATTTCCGTAATTGTTAATTGTAACAGTTTTACTAGACTTAATATTCACTAAATGTTTTATACTAATCATGTATCAAGTATAAATACCACATAGCCATAATGATTATGTCATTTCCAGATTATACAGAACTTTCAAATTTCAATGCCTCCTGGAGTCAGTGAAGTAAAAGTATTATGGCAAATGTTTGCTGGTGCAGCTGAGACAGTTGCTGTTCATTTGAAGAAAAGAAAACCAGACTAAAATGTTATTTAGAATGTTCTCTGTTACTTAGAGTATTGGCAAGAAATCCCTTACCATTAACTCGTTCATTATTTCATTTAATTAAACTATTTGTTCGAAAATATTCCAGTCTTTATACAAGCATTGCAAAATTATTGTAAAATTAATGTACTTCCATTTTAGCCATTGAAAATCACTTCTATAGTCGGGATAAAATTTTCAACATATGAAAATTATAACTATTTTTCTGGCAGAACTATCATTTTTTCGAGTGTTTACAAATTTCTGGTAAGTGTTAAATATAAATGATGTTCTTTCACTGAATAACTCTTAATTTGGTGATAATGTTCATCACATCTATCCCATTGAACATGAAATCAAAGATACAACAAAAAAACAGAAACGTCTGAAGACTTACACTTAGAAATTTACAGTAATGGCGGGTTGAGAACAAAACTTTTACAAGAGAAATGACTTTGATTTCCCCATGGTTAACTTTCTGTTCATGTCTAATGTATGTACATTTCATGAACTGAGTCTCTTACGTTTTGGTTATTCTCTCTTGAAGAAATCATAAAATCTGAAAAGGGAATTTAGAAACAAATTTAACTATCTTACCGGCAAACGAATTGGGTGTTAAGACTATCCCCAATTTCAGTGTATGTCCTGTGCCCATGTGAAAATGGTTGATTTTTGTGACAAATTGAAGTTCTGACAATGTCTAGATTTCTGCATTTCTGGTACCTCCAAGCTTATTTTTACTGACATTACATATAAACATAGGCCAATAGAAATAAAACCTATAAAAATTTCACAAATCCTGTGAGCAAAAATAGCTATAATGGAAAACGACAAAATTTTCCAATTTTCCAGATGAGTGGAGAAAAACTAAGAACATGAAAAAAAAATGGAAATATACTTAAGTTGCCGGAACCTTTTTTATATTGCATCTTATATAATTTGTACAGATTCCTGCAAGGAAATTAGTAATAAGTGAGAGACTCAGTTCAAATATCAAATCAATCTACCTGTAACATATACAAGCATAGAAATCTTTGAGGAAAATTATACAGAACAGATTCAATCAATGTCTCCAAAAGACAGGAAGAAAAGACCTATGTTGGACATGAAAT
>JAULBM010061438.1:0-10288 GCA_032357055.1 Geukensia granosissima | reverse complement strand
AACATAGGAAGTCAAATATTCAAATATAGCAAAAGAAGCACTCAAATCCAAACAAATCGAAATGGGAAGCCAAATCCAACGGCAGGGACCCATACTAAGTGCAATACTTTTCAAGGCCTTTCCGTATTTTCAGAGTTTTAGAATTTTATCAAATGCAGCAAATTTCTGTAAAACATTGTTAAATAAATTTCATGAGAGACAAGTCTGACAACTGGGCTGGTGAATACCATCGGGGACCAATGTTCTACCAGCAGAGGTATCGACCCAGTGGTTTCAAAATACAATATTATAAAATTAGTTTAACGTTTTCCTCGTTTGCTGTTCAAGCCTAAGAGTTTAGGAAAAATGTAATCTTTCTAACTTGGCACTCTGGTACTGTATTGATAGAAAATCAAATAAAAATTAAAGTAAACAAAAACCAAAATAATATGTCTATATCGGGTTACTTTTTATTTTGATGTCAGCGGTCCAAATGCGGTCAGAGGTAAATATAGAGACTACAAAATCAACTTTGCCTTTAAAGATTGAACTGTTGTATTTGCTATGCAAAATGATAAAAATATGAGAGAGTAAACGTTTTAAAGTAACATGGACATCTTTATTTCATAAGGACTAAGCTTCGTCGTTTTTGTAAATCTTATCGAGGTCTTTAAAGGTATGAGATTTGTATAAAATAATTCTAATCCAAGTTACGTTTCAGCAACTGATTTTTGTTTCAATGTTAACGTTGTAGCTAATTACTAACAGTTTAGTTTTTTCTAATTTAACATTTATTTGGTGCTTTATCGTGAAAAAGAATAGATTTAAATAGACCTAAATACAGACTTTAATACAAGAATACCTATATAAGTGGAATCATTCTCAGTTTCATTTTGTTTTTCTAGAGATTTCAGATTAGATGATATGTCGGTAAATTTCAGCAAACTGGTAACTAACGCCATGTGATGGACATTCATTTAAATTTTGTTGAATACCAATTAAAATTGTTAATTCCAATCACCAAAATATTACTATCTAATTTAAAACTCCCCTTTTGGTAAAGGCAAGACGTTATCGCTTGCATTTATTGTGGAGACCTCCAGATTTATTTGTTCCATCCCTCTGACATTTACCCCACCCATATCTTTATTTTCGTGTAAAAATATAAATCTATAACGTGCTAAAAATATCGGGTATAATTCAGTTGCCTCAGTTCTAATCAAATTACGGCTTAAAAGATCTATTATTTTACTCTGTTGGTAGAAAGGTGGGTAGCGGTGTAAAACGTTTTCGATTTCATTAACGATCAAAACTTAAAACCAACGATTGGACAAAGAAGTAATTTTTGTTGACAGAGTTAAAATATTTTCTAATATTGAATAAATCTGAGGAATTATAAGGATCATATAGGACAGACACATCATGAAAGCAAACAAATTTAATTAATAAAAGTATAATTTGATTACAAAACACAAGTTCCAACAAGTTGGGCATTTGAATTTTCGTTTCCTAATGCGTTGTCTATATTTATATGTATTCGATGATCGCTATTTCCATACTTTTCAAAAGGAAAGCCTGAGTCTTTTGCATATTTGTCCATTGGACTTAACAAGAAATAAGATAAGACGTGTCTTTCAGGAGAAATTAGTTAAATATCCCAAGGAATATCCTCATTGGAATGCCGGCAAACCCGCGATTGTTTTCAATAAAATGCGATAAATTATGTATTACCTAAAATAATATATCAAACAAATGCGTGAAATTAGACTGATGACGTCATGTGTCTATTATTTATTTACAAATATTGAAATACGTCAAATGACCGGAATTTCCATTTCAAAATAAAAAACAAATTTAAAATAATGGATTCTTAATTAAAGATCAATGTACAATTCGAAATTCTCCGGCTTGGAAAGGCTGATTTAAAACAAATACAGTAACGTTACGAAAATGAGATTAAATGAGTAATTCGATGTATTTTTTTATTTTAAGCAAAATAGTATTTTAATAAAGATAGACACACAATTTGTACATCAATATATAGCTGCAAAACATTCGAAATCTCAAATATCGAAATTCTACTATTTTTTTCCTAGTATAAAAGAATACATGTAAGAATTTGAAAGAAAATTATAAGTTTTATTATCATAACGTTGTTGTTAACGTAATTCAAAACAACTTACGTTTTCTGTCGTTCTTCTTGAAGCCTATAAATTAAAAGAAATACAAAAGTTAATTTACTAAAATGACTCTGAGTCTCTGGAATTATAATTGATAAGAACAGTAAATGAAAGGACGAGGGTCGTTAAGGCCTATTTTTGGCCCAAGAATTTGGCTAAAAAATTAAAATTGGCTGATGTCTATTATTTTATATTTTTGTATTGAATAATGTCTATAAAAATAAAATCCAACATAATTTTTAGTTTAATTAGTTCTACAATGGTCACTTGGCGCATACAAAATGCTTTAAATGTGGAAATACTAAGAAATTAATTAATTTGATGCAATATTTGATATCATTTTGTCGATTTTAATGTAGATCGCACAAAAACATCACAACCAAACTTTGCACATTCAAGATCTATCGAGTAGAAATGTTTGGTTAAAATATCTTCGTGATGCTTTTGTGCGATCATATCTATTTTGAACAAAACACCTCCGAAAATTGAGTATTTTTACCGAAAATGTTAAATTCTTGTCAAAATAGTCAAATATACATTCTCATTTTGTCGAAATGACAAAAAGTAAACAAGAAAAAGTAATGAATTATTAAAAGACGATTATTAAACTGCTTTTTCACAACAACTTATTATTATGTCACAAAATCTAAAATTTGGGCCAAATATGGGGCTTAACGTACCTACTCCTTTATGGACTAAATGTCAAATACCAATGCTCACCACATCTTGACAAGAAGCAGCAGAAAGTTCAAAATCTAGAGGTTTCCACTAGACCATACACAAAAAATCCCACCCCTATGATTGCTATTCAACCAAATTAAATGGCAAGTGTACTTTACTTCCACCATAAACTTAGGACATTAGCATGCCGCATGTGGCAGGGTAAAGCAAGTTTTGAAGATTGAAGCCTCTCCCCCTTTTTTATCCCACCTTCACCACCAAAAAAAGAAAAACCTTTGTAGCCAGTTGTTAAAATAAAGCAAAGAGAAAAAAAAACTTTGAAAAATTCATATTAGAAAAGTATTCAATTTGCTCAGAAAATAAATATATCCTAAACAACAATAATGCATAAGGTCTGATATATGTAAAAAGAGGCACTTCTAGAGTAAATGCTTGTAGTTAACTGTAAGCAAGCATTTTCCTGGTGAAGTCCATCAACAGGACAAGTAATCAAATACATAATGTCTATAAAGATTTAGTACTGTATCTTCAATATCTGTAATGATCAAACAAGTTGGTATTCAGTTAAGTGTGACTATAATTATACTATTTGTGCAATGAGATTGTCAATGTTAATGACACTATTTCTACATTTACATGCATTTGGTTTAAGATGAAAATGATGAAGCAAAAATAAAAAAAGCATTATGGTTTGAAAATAAGCATTGTAAGAAAAATGATGTTTGGAGTTTCATCCAAGACAAACATGAAGTACATTTGTTAGGGTGTCAGATAATAATGAAATGTTATAAAGGAAATAAGTTGGTTAATTTTAGTTGTATTTTGTAGGAAGTAGCTGATTATCAGAAAAATATTGTAATGGGCTACCTAAAAGAGGTCACAATGTACCTGGATGAAATGCCTGAAGCAGAGAGGGACAAACCAATCCATGCACCGTCCATTAAACTATTGGTTGAACTTCTGAGGCAAATACTGGTAGGTCAGGCATTTTATTTTCCATACTTGGTTAACTGGTAGCTCATTTTATTGCAGTATTTGTCGAATGGCTATGACAATTAATCTTTAAGGTAGGGGTGGGGGGGTATGGCTTTTTTCCAGACAGAAATTTTTTTTCACACACAGCAGGAAAAAAAAATTTGATTTTTCCCACAAGTAAGTCACACAACTTTTTTTTCTCCAAATTTAACATTATGCCATATGGAAGGTAACTACCTGCCTGTCCAGAATTTTTTTTTCATAAAGTTGGGCATCAGAATATTTTTTACAGCTCCCCGAGCTGTATATGCGGCCGGTGGCATCTGAAACTTAGCTTGCGTGTCTATCCTTCTAAGTGTGGAAATCATCTTGATTTTATTCTTTACTTGTGCAAAAGGCTAATTTAAAAAGATATCTAAAATGTTTCTGTCATTTAAAATAGCACAATAAATGTACAGAGAAATTTTTAAACGTTATAAGAAGCTTAAACAATGTGCCACTCGGAAATTTATCAATGCAAATTTATACCTATGCATGGTGTTGTAATTGGGTAAATTTATTTGAATTGAGCTTTTGAATCATTCACTTGCATGATTTTTAGAACTTGTAATATTAGCTGGAATCGAGGAAACGTATGGACAAACAATTTAACATGTATATGAAGATAAATATTTTAATTAAATATAATTCATCCAATTATAATTGATACCACGTCACAGGTGACGTGTCCATGTTATTAAAAGTAATGCGTCACGTTCATGTTGTTAATAGTAACAAACAATCACAACAAAGCCTTGGCCTTTTCTGACAATGACAGTTTCAGCCAATCAATCTCCAAAACAGAGTCTCCTAGCTTCCAGTAAAACCTCCAGTAGTCGACTCTGCCATACGTGATTACGCCATTTTGTGAGCTTCCTCTTATGGCGATCATACCTGTTTGTGACGCAATAATTTCTTGACGTCAAAACTATTTTTATTTGACAATTTTCTTAACTTCACACCATAGTGTAAAGATAATGGGGGTAAAAATGATCACTGAACTCTTCATATTTCTGTGTCCAGCTTATTATTTTGTCCAGCAAATACTGTGTCTATGTCTTGTGCATAATGTAAAAATACATAGCATATATAAATATAAAGACTGAACTTAGATGTGCTCTATACTTTCAGAACCAAAAACTTGCTAAGATGTGGTGGTTCTTTTGAATTTGCCGAAAAACTTTGACCACTTTTGAATTTTCCGAAAAATTTGAAATTTTTCAAAGTTTGGTACATTACTTTCACATATTATGAAGTAATATGGTAAAAATAACATTTGATTTTGATCAAGTATTCATTTTTACAAGTATTTAAATAAGGTTGATTAATTGACAAATTAAGGTGTACCTCCTGCTTTAAGGAGTTCGCCTTACCCCCCACCCAAAAAAAAAAAAAAAAAAAAAAGAAGTGGTGCAATTCACTTTGATAAGGGCTGCAATTAGCACTTTTTTCATACAAATATTCATTCTATTGTCATTTTGTTGGATTTTCAAATGTTTTTATAGCCATTTATTAAACATGCCACATAGATTTCACTCCAGTTTTAGCATTTGATATTTTCCTTCTGGTATACTTTGAATAAGTCAATAATGTTGAATTATTTATGCTTTTTTGTGACTTGATGCCAGACCTAATGTAACACAGACAGTGTCATTCTTTTTCCAGGATCCATTGTCACATGTTGTTCTGTGCCTTCAGTTGTTAAGGAAGTTCAGCCATTTCCCTCAAAATCTACCAATCATGATTAAGTGTCAGGCAGCAGCAGCAGTTATGGGTTGTATGGCTGTTTATTTGAACCAAGAAGATGTTCAATTGAATTGCTTAGATATACTGGCAAAAATAACAACATATAGATATCAGTTGTCTGAAAAGGTAATTAACGACTTTTGTTTTTCTTGAGTTAAAGTTAAGATATGTTACCATTGTAATGAATAGGGACATAAAGATCATTCAATGATCACATTGAAATTGCCAGTTGCAAAAACTTTTGAAATAAGGTACAGTTGTGTAAGAGAGATAACTAAAATTGGCAAAACATTAAGTTACTGCAACTCTATGTAAAAATTATGCAATATACCACTGGCATGTTAGTAAAATTTACTCCAAAATATTTTTTGTATTTTAATCAATTTTACAAGAAAAGATATTCAGATGCATGTATTTAGTAACATCTTCAGCTAGATGGAATTGATTGTTTTTTGCTCACTTGACCCAAAGGTTTTTTTATGAGACATTGTAATCACTTTGTGTCTGTTGTCAGTCCATATTTACTTAACAATATACTCTTGGGACCTATTGGTCAATTGTGTTGTTCTCAACCAAAATTATATCCAACATCCTTGCCTGCAAATGATCAGTTATTACTGTTACTAAGATTAGACAAAAGTATCAATAAATTTCTTTAAAGGCTTTCTCTTCTTCAACTTCTTAGCAAATTTAAACAAAATTTGAGTGCAATGGTCCTTATGTTGTCCCCTCTCAGAGTTACTAGCATGCTACTAACTTACTAATTTGGCAACCACAGCTGAATTTAGTTTAACATGGCTGTCTCATGGACAATCATGCCACATCTACTATTTTTATATATGATTAATGAAAAATTTTGTCTGAAAGTGCTGGATTAGTTGGAACCAAACTTTGGTGAAACAGTCCTCCCTACTTACCAACCAAGATAGCTGCCAAAGCTGAACTAGAATTAACATGGGTCTTATTAGGCGAGCAACCGGAGCCACATTTTAAAGAATTTAATGCACCCATATAGCATATACCTATGTTATATATCTTACGAAAGGTCATGAAATGGTCTCTCCGATTCCACTGGTTATAAGAGTGGTAAGTGGTCACGTTTTTGTAAAATGTAGATCAAAGGTCAATATGTCACATTTTCATAAATGTCTCATTCCTTTCAAAATTTGTATATTGAAGAGAAAATGAAATGAAAACATTATAAATTTTGTATTAATTTTTGCTATATATTGTGTTTTCGTTTGTAGATAATTCAAATATAAAATATATAGTGACGTTATTTGACGTAAAAAGAGCAAAATAGGGAAAATCCCTCAAAAATGTAAAAATGTCAAAAAGAATTAATTTACTTTGATAAACTTGACATTTCACACTACTTAAATCATCTAAGTTTAATATTTAATAACACAGACATTTTATTGTCTCCAGCGAAACAATTAACGCCAATACCAACATAGAGAGTCAGTAATAGTTAGTAGCAACTGAGCGACAAAAGTGTATACTCTATGTCAAGCTTTTCTGGAGTGCGAATTTCGGGCTTTATAAAATTATTTGTGCGTTTCTGCCTTTGTATTTATTTTAAATCAAAAGAAAGAATTACCCCACATTTAATGGTCCAGAATTAACTCTTTGCAAAAGAGTTTTACATACTATTATCTGCCCCTGAAATTCTCTACGGGAATTTAATGTTGAGAGTTGGCCATCTTTGTTTTTGGCGGGAGGGCTGATGTTTGACCCAGATAAAGTAACTTGAAAAATTATGCACATTTTTTTTTTATTCAGACAACGGCTTGCATTATGCACCAGAAGAATGACATTTAAAATTCTTATATCTTGAAAATGAGCACACTGACCTATCATTTTTTTCCCTTATTTGTTGTAATGTGAAATATCTTAAAAGCCATCATAAGCTTTGACATCCTTTTTGATATTAATATCAGAAGCAAACATCCTTAATTTTTAGGCCAAAGTGGCTTTATTGTACCCTCTTTTATCACATCAGGAGTGTGACAAAAATAAGTGGCTAATGATTCTGTATTTAGCAATATTTGGTGTCAATAGCCGAGTCTGTATGGCCTTGTCATGCTTGTGTAAGATAAATATCTGACAAGATGATTTATGTCGCTGAACTAAACAAACTATCTACAGAATAATAAGCTTAATTAAGAAAATTCTTTAAAGAGATGTGAAGTCATGAATCGGAAGGATTTTGTAAAAGTCTAATGTCAGAGAATAATTAAAAACCTTTAAGTACTTTTTACATTAGAATGTCTGGCATATAATAATGCGATAAAACCTACTATAATTACTAAAGGAGTAAGTTTGGGAACACCAGTTTAGCCCCACAATATTCTGTGCCTGTATCTACCGGTAGTTAGGTTATACAGCTGTTTTTGATGTTAAAGCCTTAAATGGATTCACTATTTTAAATGATTTGTTGGTGAGTGTAATATTAAATCTGTTATTTTTGTTAAAAAAAAATTTTCTGCCTAAAAAAGTATTTTTCTTGCCAGATTTCGTGAGTTTTGTTTGATTGTGTGGTTCCTGTGTTCCTGCTTTTGATTTTTTCTTTGGCCGCATGTTTGGAGAGGGTTCCCACTAAATTAGTTTAACACCACCATATGTCTTATTGTGTAAGAGCAGTATTATTTTATGCATACAAATTTAGAGCTTTTCATTAGTAGTGGTATTCCATCCTTGTTGAAAGCCTTGTGGAGAGCTCTAGATTTGTAAATTTCTTCTGTTTTTCTTGTGGTTGGAGTGCAGTCTCTCTAAATTAGTGGTCTTCATAAGGCCTTCAACAAACATCCAATCCCACCCTTTTTTATGAGCTCATCCTAAGTAAATAAAACCTATACAATGCACAACCCAGGTTATTGGGAGGGATGAGTGCTCACCAACTGGTTTGATGCCACCACATACTTATGAGCCTGTCTCAAGCCAGGAACCTGTAGTCCAGTGGTTGTTGTTGTTTTATTAGTCATTTATTGTTATTTGTTCATCAATTTTCAAATAGATAAGACTGATTGTGGTGTTTTATGTAAAGTTTCACATTTTGAATTTCAGACCTTTAACAGTTTCTGTTATGCTATGGACTCTGGTTCATTGTTGAAGGCCGCAATGGGACCTGTTGAAGTTTAAATACTATTGTGTTTTGGTGGGTGTCTGTCTCGTAGACAATCATGCCACATTTCCTATTTTTATATTTGTAAAATAATGCAGAGTAATATCATTGTTTATATTTTTATCTTTTTTTAAATGTTATCGTGTATATATGAGATTTTCTGTACAATGTCATCAAAATCTTCAAAATTTAAGGTGAATTTTCAGAGGATTCACAAAAGGTTGAAAGTGTATTGACAACTCAACTGATGTTAAAGCTATAGCAAATCATAACTTTGCAAGACATTGTATTTCGTGAAAGTTCACACAAGGTTTTAATGCTTTGTAATAAAATTGCATCATTTTTTTAATCCAGTTTCTATCTACTATGATGCACTCATAATCATCTGTCTGCATTGTTATTTGTTTGTGTTTGAGATTTAAAGGAAGTAACAATATATATATAATATTGACATCTGCAATTTTACAAGTACACTTTTAAGTTGTTTATTCCTGATAATGAAAATTAAAATCCTTAAAAAATACATACAAAGTCCATAAAAATCCATACTTAGTCCAAACAAAATCCATATAAATCCACACAATTTTAACAAAATTTTTTTGTGATATCAATTTGTGAAACCCTGGTTCAGGTGAAAGTATTACTTGTACATCATGTACTGCAAAAAATGTGTGTACATATACATGTGCTAAATTATCTCAGCTGAACCTGTAAAGTATGAATACCATTGAGACTACAGATTTATTTGGATTAGACAGGTGTTCAGTTTATACAGGTGTAAAAGTTCATAAAATATTACCTTTGACCTAACATTGGGGTTTTACTTTGTCAGAAACTGTCTGGATCCTGACTTTTCGAAAGGAGGTTGCGGGAGGGAGGAGGATCCAATCAATTTTGGAGGAAAAGTTATTTAAGGTCTCTGAAAAGAGAGCCTGCGTTCATTGGTCAGTTATTGCTGCATTTGATAAAATAACATTTTATTCTTGTGGGTCTTTACAAAGTTTGGGGTTTGGATCAAGGCTGTAAGCTAACCTAACAATGTCAAATTCTCTATAGCCTCCATGTCTCTTTTTTCTATATGAATTACAGATTTTTGTATTATCATGATTACATTTAGCTTGACCATGTAGATTGATTGATCCATTGCATGTAGCTTTATGTCCAGAGACAAATATTTCATGCATATTCAGGACGAGAACATATTGATGGAGGATGCTTTGTACTAATTAAACCATTACACAAAGCTTGATTTTTAAGTGATAACTCACAAAAGGAGACTGCACGAAGTCTTGCCACTTTACCCAGATACATTATTCTAACTCTGGGCTGAACAGTCCTTAATGCTGCTTGCTAATCAGAGAAGCAGCAAGAATCAATTTTTAAGTCTTTGGATTGACCCAGTCTGGGATTGAACCCACAACCTTAAGCACTTGAGGAAAGTATACTTATCATTACATCACCAAAAGACTATGTACAAGCATGCTTACCATTACATCACCAAAAGACTATGTACAAGCATGCTTACCATTACATCACCAAAAGACTATGTACAAGCATGCTTACC
>JAULBM010061427.1:0-10288 GCA_032357055.1 Geukensia granosissima | reverse complement strand
TTTGATCATTTCGTTATCGGACAAAATGACCAGAATACCGGACATGTCCGGTAAATACAGAGGTTTCCGGATCCATGGTCATGAGGTGTTTTTAACTTAACTTTTTGACCAATGTTTTTCATTTATAAGTTTCTATTTTTTTTTTATAGATTCTTTGTTTTTTTTAACAATTGAAGATTTATCAGATTTTACTGATAATAAGATTTATAGTTTATTATTCATGGAGTTAACATCTGGTTATTGTATTTTTTCAGTTGATAGACCTGTGTACGTTAGATATTGGTTGTTTATCGTTTACCTATAGTGCTATTGCAGCTTCGGCTTTATATCATCTGACCGACCAGGACATCGCATTATCAGTCTCAGGTAGGTGAAACAACAATAGTTTACCATGGGGAATTTAGAGCTTTCTGTATATATCATTTTCTAAATGAGATAGCCACAAAGTTATGTCATTGGTTTTATATATAACGATGGGACCTGACCAACTCGGTATGTTAGTTCCCCTTCTTCCCTCCCCAATTAAGAAAAGGCTGCCAACAAACATTTTAGGGGATAATCAGAAACTATTTTTTTTGGCCTGAATAAAACTTCATGTTTAATTTTGAAAATTTGTTCCTTTTAAACGGTCTGTGAGGTAAATTGGACATACGATACTTTTACCTGTATAACAAAGATCTTTATTTATGTTGCTGATATTTTTGCAGTAAATTTCTAATTTTCATGTCTGTCTTAAAGTAATAATATCAATTTGCTCCATATAGGATACCAATGGCAGGACATATTACCATGTGTTAATTGGATGACACCATTCGCACAGACAACTAGAGAGAAAGGTCATGTAGAAGTGAAATTCTTCAGCAATGTTCCATCTGAGGACTGTCATAACATTCAAACACACGAAGTTGATATTAATATGTTGGTAAGTTTCTAAATTTTCTGTACTTTCCTCCATACAAAACACCCAACCGGACAAGCAGTGGACTTTCATAGGAACTATTTATTTTATATGTTTCTTTTTAACTGAAAAAAAGCAGAAGAAGTTGAAGAACTAGCAAGATAAATATTACAAAGAATACACTTATATTTCAATCGATACTATTGATAAGTGCAAAAATGCCATAGTGGTGTAATAGTTGGAATCGGTATAATGTGTCAAGATAAGGTGGTATGTCTTCCAGTCAGTTGTTGCCTTGTGAGCTAGAACATTGAAGTTCTGAGTCAGCATGTCTGTTTAGTACATTTTAGCATTGTTAATCATTATCACTTGTGCCCTTGTCTTGACTCTTGTATATTCGCTAATTATTTGGAGCAGCATGTAAAGCTACCTAAAATAAAAACTACTTGGAAGCCTGTGGTGTCTTATAAGTAAGACTTATGCTTTTCAAATGTATCCATATTATTTATTTTCATGTTTTTGTTTGTTTTCAGGAGAGAGCTCAAGATATCCAAGAACAGTTATTGACTTTACATAGATCATCAAGTCCTGATATTCAGGCTCAAGTCATTACACAGTTAACTCCCCCTAGTAGCAATAAAAAAGGCAATACTAGTGTGTCAGAGGAAAAGGAAAACAAAAATAAAAATAATGACACGTCACCAGACATAGAATATGAACATGAAACAGTGAAATGATTCAACATAGCGTCGCCATAAGCTCTAATTTGTGCCAATGTCAAAGTTCAGGAGAAGGAAATCGGTGTTCGATGGCTGTTCATGTTATAGAGTCCTGTGTTTGAATGAAATTAGAAAGAGTAAATGATTTTTAGTTGAATGAAATAGAATGCTTGGTTCTATATTATTTAAGTATTATAATAATATAAGTGTTTGAGGTGTGCACTTTAAAGAGAGTAATTGCATATTTATTTATGGACAGTGCAATGTGCAATACACAAATAGACTTTGTTCTTAGAACAATTACCTAGCCTAATGCTGGCTAATAGTGCTTTTATTTTTGTTGTCTTAAATATAGAATAATATACTGCAAGTAATGAGGGAACATGTCAAGATGTAGGAACACTATTTACTGTAAAAAAAAAAGATGATGGCCTGAATCTTTTTTGTTTTTCTCTGTCCGTGAAAAGTAGTATGATTTTCATAAAGATGCTGTATATTTTGACATAATAAATCCTACTTCCTTTTCTATTTTTTCTATTATTTACAGTCAATGTTTTCTTTGAAAAAATCTTTGCATAATTGACAGCTTTTTAAAAAAATTTTAAAATGGTTCAATATTGCCAAAGATGTGTTCATCAAAAGTTAATTTTTGTTACTTGTTACCCACCTTATGTGTTCAAACATGTTAATATTTAGCCACACATGTGTTCATTTATTTAGTGGATGAATGAGAGAACATTGATTTGAGTGTATGATTGTTATTAATAAATGCAAACATTTTTTAAATAAAAAACAATAACAAATCAAAAAATGAACCAAAAAATGCATGTTATACAGACTAGTATTGATTGTGAGCAATTCCAGACAGTATTATGTTTGGGGTCTGCAAACTTGTTCTGATGTTCCTTAAATGAACAAGTTGTGATAAGTTTTGAACAGAAAAGTTTGGGATGGGTAAAGCAGCAATTTTCTGACCCTCCCATAACTGTTTAAATTTTGTCTAGCCTCTGCAGATATAGTAATACTGTTTCATGTAAACAATTGAAAATTATGGAAAATTTTTATGCTATTATAGGTTCATACATTTTTCAGAAAAAAAAACTGCAAAAAATATTAAATAACATCTTTAACTGCTTGAATAAAATTGGGGTGGTTTTTATAATTATTTGCACTTTTTGAATGTGTGATCTATTTAACTGTGTGAAGTGATTATACTAATTGGTTAAGTTTTCACAAGGTTATAGGGCAGGTTTGCAGTGTTTAGGGAATAAATGGGTTGTGTATGTTTGAAGATTTATTTTTATATCAGGTGTTGTAAGGCTTTAAATGTGTGATTAATGTTATTTGAATACCACATAATCTCAATTGTTTATAAGTCTTGTTAAAAAGTTTGATTGAGCTGAGTGAATATCAGTTGTAACTTTCTAAAGGTGCTTTCAAGTATTTTCAACAGTCAATGCAAGTGTTCACAGATTTTTGGTTGACTGTTTAAATTGAATTACCTCCTCCCCCTCTCCCCCCCCCCAAAAAAAACAGTTTGTGTTCATGGCATATATGTGTTCCCTAACATTTAGGTCTGACAATTTTTAAAGCTATTAGTATACATTAAGTGTTTGAATGAATTGTCTCTAGTCTTTGCATGTTAAATTAAGCAATGGTTTGTGAAACATGAAATATTGTTTCTGTATAAGGAAAAGGTGATAAACAAATTAAGCAATGGTTTGTGAAACATGAAATATTGTTTCTGTATAAGGAAAAGGTGATAAACAACTCCCTTTGATTTAGTAAACTGCTAGTAGGAATATCTATAAATACAGAACAATCACAACATATGAACAACAAAATATAATAATTCTGTGAAAGATCTGTAAACAGATTTAAGTTCTATAGGAATAGTTTTGTATTGAACAATTGCTTATTTAATCTTAAAATGTGTACAAAGTACATCCTAGTGTTAGTGTCAAAAATGTATTTACCTTAGTTGGCCCAGAGGAAATGTTGCCATTGTAACATCCAGAAACTTTCTAATCTTTTTAAGAACTGGTAGGCATACATGATTTTTACATCTAATTTATCAAAGATTTTGACTGTAACTATGGTAACACTGTAATATGAACAATGAAAGAAGTTGTGTTTACACTGATGTGTTGCTAGTCCTTTTGTATGATATGGTGTGAATATTTTCTTTTCTCTTTATCTATACCCTCATTTTTATTTATTTTAATAAATTGTGAACATTTATTTTTAATTAATTTAACAGTGAAGAACAAAATTTATGTCTTGTACAAAGTGTTTTTAAGTATTATTTTATTTATTTTTATTTATGAACTCTGAATGAATTTTAACATATCATATTGAGAGGAAATATTTGGTTAAATAGTATTTATTACCCCAGTACAGTTTCTGGCCAATTAAATATTAATATTTTGATGTATTTGCTTGTAATATACCAGTAAATATTAGATAGACCCATGGAATTCGAAGGTCTCGGACAGGTTTTTTGTTCCCAATAAAGGCTTAAAATATGTTGATTGTAATTCCTTTAAACCATGTTGTTGGTTAATCACACCTTTATTGACTTTAACAAAATTAGCAAAGTGATTTCCAATATTTAGATCAATCTGTATTAATACAATTGTGCCTCCCTGCCATGTCAAATTATTTATCATTTTTGCTGAGAAGATACAATTATTTTGTATGGCCTTCTCATGTTTATAGACTTCAACTACAGATCTATTCAAAACTTATTATACTTAGGATATGTGTAAGCTATAAGAACTTTTAAGACAGTTTTGTTGGTATGTTTATGATGATGTGTCAGAGCCAACATTATTTTTACTGTTTTAGTTTTAAAATCTCAGTTTGCATTGTGAAGTTCGTTCTGTTTTTTGTTATCCAAGTTTCACTTCAATGTCTTTTTAAAGCAGAGTTTCATTTCTTGTTAATTCATTTCACTTCATTTGATCAGTTTAACCTGAAGGAAGGAAATTTCAGTTAACTTATGAATTTATTTTTTGATAGATGTTAAAATTGTAATAATAGCATTTACAGTCTTAATATCTGTAAGATGTAGAATTTTTACAAACATGAAAACAAAAACCATTTAGGAAAGCATAAATCATGAACTTTATAGAATTTAATATAATGATTTTTAATGAATGGAAATATAAAAAACCTTTTTCTATCAAATTATTACTGAAGCATGCTTGGGGATTTCTGTTTTCAAATTAAAATTAAAGCTTTTGGCAAATAATAAAAACATAATCTGCCAGGCATGGTAGTTAGAATTATACACATTTCGTTGGGTAATTTCATTATCCAAGTAACTTGTATGCGCATACAGAGAATATGAAGGGAATTTTTCTGATATTTAAAATCATATTTAATCATCAGAATTGTTATTTTAAATTCATTATGCATAGCCAGTTCATTATCAGTTGTGTATTGTTAACATAACAAACTCAAATTGAACATAATTCATTTGTTAAATGTGATGTTAAGTTTTAAAAACCTTAAAAAAATTATTTTTAGAATACTGTAATATATACACATTACTAATAAATGTTGTAAATCCTGTTTTGATGTTTATTTTATATGTCGATCATGATTATACACATACTCTATTGAATACAGTGGTTTCGGAAAAACTTTTTAGCTAACCTGGCCAAAGGACTTTGGAGTTTTGTCATTGTCCATCTGTCCATCATTCTGTTAACATTTACATTTTAATCTTCTGCCCTGAAACTTAGGCACATAGGAACCAATCTTTACAGCAAGCTTCTATGGATGATCCTTTACCACTTCTTATTTGGTCCCAATCAGGCAACAAACATGTCTGCCACAGGCAGTTCTGGTTTCTGATTTACAAAAAAATTTCTACTCTGAAAGCACAAGGCCAAACAGAATCGAACTTGACAGGAAGCATCTATCTAAGGTCCTCATCTCCTCCTGATAAGGGTAAAAACATGGCCATCCACCAAAATTATATCCTGCATGCCAATCAACCAATTTAGATGGCTGTCACGGCTGAACTTGGTTTAACAATTGACACTTTGGGAAATTAAATTAAAAATCTTCTTTTCTTAAATTGCTGAGTCCTTAACCACCTTAAAATTTTATTTGAAAATGCTCAGCCAGCTGGAGCCATCCTTAAGATGAATGGTTCTTGGATATAACTAAACCATAGTAATATCTAGAACCCCCTTGAAATCCCTAGTTAGCACTGAACCTCAGACAAATATGAAAATGAAACAATATGGGGTAAACTTCAACTAAGTGAATTGAAAAATCTAGAGGTCACCACAAGGCCTCCAACCATGAAATACCACTCCTTGTGAAAAGCTCTAAATTGCCCAAAAAAGAAAATCGTGTATACCTAAAATATTACTGCTCTTACCAGAATTTTATCAAAAATGTATATGTAACAAAACATTAAAAACAAAAACAAAGCTATGACTACATATCCTGACTTAGGACCGGCACAATAGACAAGTGGTGGTGTAAACTAGTATAGTGGGTACCCAACCCTTCTTAAACGAGTGATCAAAAACAATAAAAGCAGTAACCAACCAACTACAAAAATCAAATAGAATGTCACCCAATCTGAATTGAGAATTAAATATAATGCATGGTTATGTACCAAGCAGTTCAAGCTGCTGGGTACAAAAGAGGAAATAGGACAGACTGCATCCTGTTAATATATAGCGCTCATCATAATAAGTGATACAAGTGTAATATCCAATAAGTAGGTTTCACAAAGATCTTTTTGTGTAGATTTGGTTTGATCTCGCCACGATATGGCTGGCATATAAAGCCGACGTGGCGTTAAACACCAATCAATCAACAAATCGACCAAATATCTTCATATTTACTGTATATGTGTATGTATTCTTGTATTAATCTTTTCCTGACATTTTTGCCAGAGTCGGTGATGAAGACTAGTTTCTTTGTGTTTTTCATAACAAACAGATGCGATTTTGTTTACCTGCGGACAATTGTTAAACATAATACAGACTGAAGATGAAGAAGTGAGACAACAAATATTTCATCAAGAAAAACTAAATTTGACTCGTATACATGTATGGTAGATTATGTCATTGTGGTCATATTAACCTAACAAATCTTAATGCTGCATCATTTTTATTCTTTCATCAGTTTTACAAAACAAAAAGGTTAAGCGACATTAACCAGAAAGTTATTTGGCACCGAGTTTTGGTTAAAAAAATCTCAAAGGAAACTTAATCCATGTATCATTTCAAGAAACGTTTCAAATGATGGCCACATTTTATAAAATCTCAAAACCAGTTTGTTCAGGTGGAAGATTTTTGCGGAAAACTCAACTGGAATTGCACTGGGAGATGGAATGTTCTTGTAATTAATAGGGGAGTTTGGTCATCAATAATGATTCTCGGTATTTACATTGTATATAATAGAAGTATTAAATTGGCTAATATTGGAAGCTGCTTAGTAAGTCTTTATGCTTGGAAAGTCACATTTTAATTGTCATGGCTGTTGTTTAGTCGGTATGTATTATAAAAAAGGTTTTAAAATGAATTAATTGGAGAGAATACCGTTAGTTTTTAGAATGGAGTGTTCATAAAATTGCTAAAATATTGATCTCCCGGATTTCAGACCTCTTGAGCCTCTTACAATACAGTGTAGGGTCATAAAGCGACGTAAACTGTCACCTTGTTATTGACCTTGTTAATTAATAAGCTTCTTTAGCTTTGGTATTGCATAACTTTGTATCAGAACTTTCTGAACGTCAGAATCGGCTTCCAGATTGGTGTGTATTTTCTAGTATAACTGGACGGTATAAGAGGGTGTTAAGGGGTGTTGAGATGAACAGTTTCTCTCTTGATGGAGACCATTCATCTTTGTGTTGTGTCAGTTTATCGTCAAATGGATTATAAAACTGAACAATTCCGGCATGAGGGGGGAAATCTACCATCTAACATTATGCAATTTATAAATCCGATTAGCTGCCACTTTTACCGTCTTAATTGTTAAGTGAAAGCTTGGGAAACTTTGGAAAATTGATAAAATACATTCAGTAAAGCTATCATCGTGTAGAGCAATACAAAGGCGCAGATAATGCAACTACTATGTTGAACGGTGAATTCTGTCTAGTAAAAACCAAAGATTAAACGTGCTTATAATACCTTTTATGCGATACGATTCAATCTCAGGTATATTGCATTAAAACGGCATGTTTTTTTTCACGGTTATGTACAAATTGTATAATTAATTTGGAAATGTATACGAACATTCAAACTAATGACAGTACATGTATATCAAAATATATAAGAATTCATGCAGATAAGCGAATCTGAAGCTGAACGAAATAAAATATTTTACACATTTGACTGGAAGGGTTCTGGTAAAAACTACCATTTTAAAAACATTTTCATTCTTAAAATCATATACAATGTTATACAAACATGGCTATAAGGCTTTCATTTTGATTTCTTAATCTTATGGCTTTTATTTCATAATTTTCGGGTGATTTGAACGGATATAGCGGCCTATCAAAGATTAGTGATATCAAAACCAATGCAATGGTTCACAATAAAGATAAAATCTCTTTGATCTTGCTTTTCAATCATAATATATTGCATCATTTTTTACGAGTACAATCGCCAATAGGTTTAAATCCATTGATTTCTATATGAAAAAAAATTAAATACATTCATCAATTATCCCGAGGACTATTAAGATACAAACGTATTTTACTGTGCGGCAAGGTTGTCCCATGTCGGCCTTTTTATTTAAATAAAGGTGTCATTATATACTTGTACATCTGTGTATATAACAAAAGCTGCGTCTTGTTAGTATATACAAAGATGGCAAATCAAAATCGGTATGTTTGACGACGCTTTTAAAAACTTATGATATTAAGACTAAGCAAACAAAATGTTTGATTTTCTAAACAAACTAGATAAATATAGATAAAAGACTATTAATAAAATATTTCCAATCCTGTGTTTTCTTTTTCACTTTGCCGCTAAATATTGAATTCGCTATGTAAACTTAAGTAGCTGGTTTTCTCTTGATAAGATGACATTGATACTTGACCCTGGTTTGAAGATTGCACTGTTAGTAAACAAGCTATTCATGACTACATAATAGAATTTTACACATATGGACATTGTCACTTATGTGTTTCCACGGTCTGTCCGATTTAACCTCATTAAGGGTCTTAGCATTCTTTCTTTTAAAAACCGAATCCTTGACACAAAACATCCGATTTTTTTACTCCGAACGAGATCTCTTCTTAAATTTAGGCATAGGGAAAATGAAATAACCTTACTCTTTTTTCTCGACATCAAAATTGACCTAAGGGTCATACAAACTTGTAGGCAATAACAATTAAGGTGATTTCAGTTTTCTTAATAGTTTAAGAAGCAGTTTAACCTGTTTGTGTAACATCCTGCGGGGCCCACGCGACCTCTTTAGTGATATGATAACAGATAATAACATGTAGATTAACTTCCTGTCATTTTCAGGTTCTGAAAAAGGACAACATTTAGACTTGTCCAAAACTTTACGCTTTTTGGTTAATTGTTATAATAAACCATTGATTGATTTGTATATTTTCCTTTCTTCTAAAGATGAAGCTAAGACAAAGAAAATGGTTTTTTTTTCAGTTGGTTGGATTTATAACATCGTTTAAGATTCAAGAAGTTATCACTTCGTTTGAGATTCAATGGAATATGTGACTGACCCAAACGTATAAATAGGTCATTTGTATGAAAAGTTTCCTATTTTGTATTTTTAGACAGCCTCTTAAAGCTTCCTTTATGGCATAGTTTCCAGTTCATTGTTTAAGGACAGCCTTTCATAAAGTTTTACTGATTTTCCTATTTTTGCATCATTCATTAATATGTTCTCGTCCTGAATATGTAAAAAATATTTGCTGCTGGACGTTAAGCAACACACAAACCAATCAATCATTGTTTAAGGCAGTTATTGGTAGAAGTTAATTTCAACTGTTATTTGGTGGATGGCTGTCTCGTGGACAATCATAATATATCTCCTATTTTTACATAACGACTTGACAGATTTTTGTATTCGCTTATGAATTTTCAATTTCGCTTGAAGTAGAAAGGTAATATTTCATGCCTTGATTTGATTATCCACTAACAAAACAAGGATCGTGGCATTAATGTCAACCCTGCCAGTTGTCGGAAGTGTCTATATCTAATGTGTGAAATATTGGCCCTGGTGAATTATAGAGATCAATAATATTACAATAATATTATATCATATTTAATAAGACCAGGTAAACTAACACACCTATGATAATCGTATTGTAGCTTTGATTGTTTGTGACGATTATAAGATTATTTTGTGTGATTCTGGCCCTACCAACCTAACACTTCCTTCCTAATTAATATGAGGTTCAAACTTATCAGTTATCCCACCGAAACAGTCCCGATGTTGTTAACTGCGAAAATAAGATTAAGTACACACATTTTGAAAATGACAAGTTTGAATTTAAAATTTTGTGCCTATGAATCCTCAAATCTTTGCCAATTGAGTCTGGCAGAGAAAAAAAACAGATGTGTTGACGATGCTCGTTGTTTAAACATCTTAATTACTCACAGGCCCAAAAGAGAGAGAGAGAGAGAGAGAGAGAGAGAGAGAGAGAGACGAGAGAGAGAGAGAGAGA
>JAULBM010061416.1:0-10288 GCA_032357055.1 Geukensia granosissima | reverse complement strand
AGATATCTCAATTGATATATAAGATATCTTTAATAGCATATAAGATATCTTATTTACTATTAGAGATATCTTATATAATATATTAGATATCTTATATATTAAGTAAGATATCTTATATATTAATAGAGATATCTTATATATTAAAGGAGATATCTTATATATTATATTAGATATCTTAAATGTTGAATAAATATGAAAACGGCGTGCCATAGTAATATCCCAGTCGGCTGGGGCGCCGCCATGATGTGCTTGGGTCCGAGTTTTAATCTTTGAATGTCTGTTTTTGATATTTTAAATAAATATTTCATAGGTTTTTCTGATTATTTAGTGGTATTTCAGATATTTTAAAACTTTTACTAGAAATAAGATAATTTCTTTCCAACTTCAGAGAAAGGAAATGGATGTAAGCTATATTTTAAAATAGGGAACACGTCCCCTCTACGACAGAAGACGAAAGAAATGCTCAATAGTTGTTTGATTTAGCCATTGATATCTATGCACAAAAATTATATGCGCAAAGGACTATTTCTGTTGCCAGCGAGTTAAAGAGGTGTATAAGGCATTTTCGTGTTGTTTTTATGTTTATTTTCATTTTTCCTCTCATGCTGAAACGTCCTTCTACAAAAATTTCTGAAATAAAATGTCATGGGTCATTTTTTAAACATTGTTTGATTGCTTTCTTGCCATTTCGAGCTTAAATGAAATTAATGCATGTAATTAACAGTGATAAGTTCCTTTGATATTGGCTGACATTACACGGACTGGTCGTCTCAGCATGGTATCATCTACTTATACATAACCTGGCATTGTTTACAAAATGACCTATAACGACTCACAAGTTTCTCTATCTACTATTTCAGAACAAAATTGAGAAGAGAGTAAAAATCTTTCATTAAGAGCTGTTAATTATCATCTTTCTGGAATCATTACTATACCTATTTTGCCGTATGTCTTATGGACTTTGATTTGTTCGGTAATTGTGTTATATACTTTATTTAAGGCTGTGAACTTTGAAGATAAAAGTTGGTCGACTAGCATTATCATCAACTAACAATGTAAGATTCTTTTAGAGAAATTTGTAATCATTCCAGAAAAATATTCCAACATCAACCAATGTTTCAATAACATTAGAGTTATCACTATAAAATGTACAAACAACTTCATAAACATGTCACATGGTAACGCATTATCACTATCCATCACTACGTACTCTTCGATTAGTGTCACAACGGAAACGGACGACAAGCAACAGAAGACACCACAAAGAAAACCAACGTGTTAACCTCTTCTCGGATTGACGTTAACCCGGAGTTAAAGGATTCCACGACTGGTGCCTTGCGCGGGACAGGGAATGATCTATATCCTTTCCGGAGCACCTGATGCCACTCTTTGCATCCACAGAACTTCGTGAATGATATCCCTAATTGGACATCATGAGACTCTATTTTCCCTGGGGACTTCACGATAGGTGCCGTGCTCCTCTTTCCGCTGCAGTAAGTAATTTCGTTTGAAAGAAAAATGACTGTAAATTTAAGTTAACTATATGGTATTAGGCATTACGAGACTTACCTGCGGTGCTGTCTGCAAAAATACTAGGCAGACTGAATATTATTATTATTTATTTAAATTGTCTGCTCACTTGACTGCTTTTCGTTTTTGAACCTCAACAGTAAAATATATGTCATAAAAACAACCTTCAACATGATCAAAATAAAAATTATGATATGTATCTAAATATTCAATGTACGACCAACATAATGCATCCTTTTTGCTGAAGGGTACAGATCATAATAAAGTTAAAGAAGACAACATTAGTTCTATAAATATAAATGAGTTACAAAGGATTTTAGAAAAAGATAAACGGAATATTACGTTTGTGTAATGCCTTCAAAAACTTCTTATTATACAGTCGCTCGAGGTAAGGTATGCTATATGAACATTCCAAAGAGTAACCTTTCATCTAAAGCATTAGAACCAAAACGTAGAAAGTCCAAAATCCAAACAAAGCAATAGAAGCACTCAAATCCAAACAAATCGAAATGGAAAATCAAATCTGACGGCGGGGACAACTACTGATTGCAATACTTTTCGAGGCCTTTCCGTATTTTCAGTGCTTTAGAATTTTAACAAATGCAGCAAATGTCTGTAAAATATTGTTTGATTAATTCCATGTCAGAAAAGTCTGACAACTTGTTCGCACTTGATACAACTGATCCTGACATATATGCTTTCTATGTATCATGATAATAATAAATAAAATTACAAATATACAAAAAATAAACACGTACCAGTAAAAAACTTTTTAAATACCCGGGATGTAGGTGGTATTTATTATTCTTCAAAAATCGACTTTAAAATCGTAAGTTACATGAAAAGTAAACAAAAGTTCTAGAGATCGCAAGGCTGTGAAATAAGTGTAGAATCCCACTCTATGTAACAAGCTCCAAATCGTGACTACTAAAAAAACTGAGTGAAATGTTGAATGATAGGGCATATTTTCATTAATATAACAATGAAAGTGAATTTATAATTTAAATGGCATAAGGGAATTCAATGGCAACGAGTTTTTACTTGTGACATGTGCTTCCAACATGTGGCGGGGTTACACAAGGTTTAATAGATCCAAACCTTTCCGATATCACAGTGGTTAAATGTAAAAAAAAAAACCATTCAAGTCTTACTGTAAAAATATAACATAAACAATCAGCAATATATCCCTAGTTTTGTGCATTTCAGTTAATTAGAAATTTAATATAATTAAATTAAGAATTTAATTTTTAAGACAGAGATCGAATGTATTCGTTCTAAATGTGATATAAATTTACGCAACCATCAAAATAAAGGCACAATCCGGTTTGTTTGCTTGGCTTTATGTACGTTAAGATAAAAAATAAATACGCAGGGTAACCAACAGAAAATAAAATGGTCTACTGAGAAAAAAATATAAAGACGGAACATGACAGCCAAAAAAACACAAAATACTTTTATTTCATTAACATTATGGAGAACTAGAAACTATAATTGGACTTGGCTAGTCTAGAAGGGTTATAAATTTCTGTCTCTTTACAAAGACCTGTTGCGTTTTCATTTTATACTAGGAAAATACAGTGTTCGTGTTTAACTCAAATGTATTAAAAACGGGATTACTACTTCAAAATTGATGTCATAGAATTGACCAAGCCTCCTTGCCGAAGCAACAGCCGCGTGTTTAATGTGAACTGGTGTTCTACAGGATATCTGACTGAAAAATGGCTGAAAAATGAATGACTGTTAGTTAAAGTTCACTATGGAAGTTATCATTAATAAGAGACTTACCTACAGTTATGTCTACATATATATTAGGAAGTCTTAATATTATTATAATTTATTGTGTCTCATCCCTTGACTGCTTTTCGCTTTTAAACTTTATCAGTGAAATGAGTAATTTAAAACAGCCTTCAAATTGATCAAAATAAAATTATGATATGAATCTTAATATTCAATGTACAAGCACCAAAATACATCCTTTTTGGTGATGGTTAATGATGATCATAATGTAAGTAGTTATTGATGTAACTAGCCATGCTGAAAAGTACTTTGTCAACAGGATTGGTGTTGGGGTTGGTGTCTCATGGTAAAGTTTGTCAGTAAGCATATATCTTTTACTGATCAAAAACAAACCCATTTTTATAATGACGTACAAATAACAAACACAAATATCACACCATGAAAAAAATCAGATATATTTACTGAACAAAACATTATGTGTTTATTATTTTAAATGTTCCGATAGTTCTTCTTCGAGCTAATTCCCGATCTGAATCCTGTCAGTAGTACATCTGAACTTTAGTAAAAAAAGAAGATATGTTTTCGCTCCTTTTTATTTTAAAATCAAATATACAATATATTTACAATTTGTACATTTTGGACCCGTACATAAATAAAAACATTATCGTTATCTTAGCGCCAATTTTAAACAGTACAACAAAACATATAATGCACAACATAAGTTGTATAAATAGAAATAAGTGAGCACGAGTTTAACAGCAACATCATGAGTCATGTAAAACAATTTTGTACCAGTTTAGATTCACCTAATGTTTTGTTTCAAGGAGAGTCATTGAACTAAACATCATTTTATATCATTTGACTGGAATGACAATACATTTGATATTTAAATGAAAAGATCTATAAGCGTACATATTGTCAATGCAATCACCACTATAAGTAATAAAAACAATAAATTACTACAGAAAAACAGCACCATGTTTAGAAAAGCAAAATTGTATAACTCTATACTTTATTTGGAACAATCATTCCACTTTTGAAATGTCTCCAGAAAAGAACAAATAGTTTTATTAACAAAAATATGACTGCAATAATCAGGAGAATGAGAGAGAAGATGGAATTCTGTCTTGCTGTGTCCAGATTAAAGTTTTTACTGATGATTCCAGACAAAGCCACAACTACAGTAATGTAAGGTGTGAATGTATAACGGGTGTAGTTATCAAGTACCAAAATATCGAGAGAAAGCCATAAAATCAACACCACAACCAGTATTGCCAGTGCAATTGTACAACTCAAGGTTAAGGAGACATCACCAAAGTACGTCATAACCATGGCCATGTTGAGCAAGGTAGCCACTGTTGTCCAAGCTGCATAGAAAGCCATTCCGTTCTGGACCAAAAACCGTACAAGCCATATTTCACGTGACATATACATTTTCCTAAGATAGCCAATATTTCGGTTCAGATTCAAGTGCGAAAATGTAAGTGCAATGTACAATGTAATTGGGGTACATGCAATAAGGGGCAGCGCAGCCACAAGTTCCTCACGATCCCAAGTAATCAACCACGCGATGTTAAAGAAATTGTTCAAAATAAACACGATATAAACTATTGGTGGAGTAATATTAAGCTGATATATATAATGCCCATTCGTATCCTTCCTAAATATCGTAGAGATACCATAAAGAAGCCAAAGTCCATTCCAGGTGTAAATGAATCCCCATATTGAAAATGTCCACCCAGCTGGTGTGATTTCTAGGGAGTACTTGTTAGCCACCGCTCCAGTTGATTGGTTGAAAATTGCTGAAAGTAAAATATGCATGAAGTACCTGACAACATGAAGTACCTGACAGCATGAAGTACAGCATGAAGTACCTGACAGCATGAAGTACCTGACAGCATGAAGTACCTGACAAAGGGTCAATGATAAATAAGAAGCCGATTTGAAAGTATAATTATTTACAGTGTACATAAATTATAACAAGAATTATCATTTATTTCTCTTATTATATGTTGTCAATGGCTTCCGCCCACATAATCCAATGTCAGCCACATATGATTTATATTGGTTCGTATTATGATTATACACAATGTTCCATGTTCACATACGTTCCTTTGTAATCATAGTCATCATATCAATTTGATGTTTAAATGTTCACAGCAACCTGTATATGTGCATATGCAAGAACCACCTTATTGACGTTAGCGATTGTATACTGTTTTACGTTTCATTTTTTTTTTGTTACATCGCTGGTAGATATTCTGTGATTGTTGTTGAACAGATATACCAGGCTATCTATTTAAAGTCTTTACAATTTGTATGTGAATAAGCATCTGTATTATAAATACTCGAGAAATATGCTGTCGTTTGACCCTTTATATCAAAGTGATATCCCTTATTATTATTTTGATAATTTGACTGGTAAGATCAATATTTGAACAAATTTCGCATTACAAAAACATTATTATAAAAATGTCCGCTGAAATCTGTTTAAGATATTCTAACGTGTATGAAGTCTTATTGCATTATCTTATGTAAGCTGTTTAATATATCAAAATCCTTATCCAAAATTTCGACCTTTAAAAGCGGTGTCTAGCGATTCCTATTTTTGGTCTATAAGAAAAAGAACAGAAACAAATAACTTCAAGTAACATTACCAAAAGTTGATCTTGCAAAAAAACTACAATCATTGGCTTTGATTTTTTTTCTGAACTGATCTATGGTATTCTTTGGTTGATGATATTTAGTGATGGAATGACAGCTTTCAATCGTCAGAACAACAATCCTTTTAAATGACGTTGGTCGTTTTGTGTCATTTTTTTGTTGTTGGTCAAATATTTTGATTTCTTTGGCATTTCAAAAAGTTGTCTCTATGTCTCTATATAGTTAAGTAGAGAAATGCACAATAAAAAGCAAGACTGGTACGCTTTCTTTCAATATTTCAATTAATTTAACGCTTATGTAATATCTTGACCGGTTACATGTAGAGTAACAAACGACAAAAAAAATAAAATAAAAAAAAATAACTAAACGTTATAACATCTAAGGATACCACCCTCCCGTGCATTGAAATAAAATTCCTCCTCAAATTTAATGTTACAGAATGGTCTATAAATGTACAAACTTACCATTTCCTCCAGGTCCGGCAAGGCCATTAAACACTATCATCAGAATAAACACCCCTACGGATGTCAATATGACAGCTATTTTCCATGCACTGTGTCCAGATGGCCTCTGGTCAGATTCAGAGAATGATATCTAATGAAATATTCAACGATGTAAAAAATTACACTGCGCATCTTGTTCATGTGGAAAAAGTTTTTCTTGGACAGTGAATAAAAAAAGTTTATTTTTACAATAAGTGACTTTCATAATAACTTTTTAAATTAATTCTAAGACAGCATCTGAAAAAAAGCATTAAATATAATGGAAGCAAAGACCGAATGTTCCCAACTCTATTTTATTTTATGATGACTTGTGGTGAAACTTGACGTTTTCTCATCGGGAATGGCACCCTAAGCCTTGCTTTCCTTAGAGAAATATCTTCATTATGCATTTGTTTTTGTTTAGCACACCTTAATTATTGTTGACGTACTCTCTAACTTGATAAGATGCTCTCTTGTATGATTTTTAAAGTTTGTACTTTACAGCTTCTGTTAACTTTGATTTTGCCCCTTTCCTCAATGTTGGGTAGGAATTTGGTACCAGCAAATCATGTATAACCTAACAAATGCATCATGTGCCTGTCCCAAGTCAGGAGTCGAGGTCATGGGTTGGTCTTTCTCTCTGATGTTGCATTTATATGTATAAAATTGGGATAAGATTTGCTACTTTTAAGTTTAAATGTATCATTTGTTTGTGAGATCCAGAGCCGGTTACATCGTCACAAGGATTGGGATTCCACCATTGTTGAAGGCCGTGTGACGACCTCTAGATCATGTAGATTCAACCTTTTCCTCCGTCTTCGTTTATACATGTATTACCGTAAAGGAAATAAGACAAGTCATAACAAAATTTCCACTAATTTACAAAACAAATGACTGTGTTTTTTAAGAATGCATGAAAATGTTTTTACAAAGAAAATAAATGAAATCACAGTAAAGTACGCACCTTTCTCCTTTCAGATGACTCCATAACTATCAGTATATAATGCAAACCTCACAAAACTGTTCTCATGTCTAAAATATATATAAAAGTATAGTTCAAGTGTTTATTACATCCAGACAACGTTTCTGTCCACGTGTTTTTGGCCAGTTATACAAGTTATTTATGTGTGTACATATTTTACATTTGTAAACGGTTGTTGACATGTTAGTGATAACGGATACAAATACGTATTATATCTACATAAAGTAAATACAATGTTGTAAGATCCGACATCAACATTACTACGGTTAATCCGTAACTTGCGTTTTAAACTGACAACGAGATTATCTTTCCTAAAAGAAATCAAACCAAATATATATCAAGTAAGTGATTTGCACTTGTTAGGTGTTGCATTGCACGTGCAAACTTGCCACTCGTCTTCAAACGTCATTTAGAAGAATTCGAAGATAACAAAGGGACAGACACAATTCTTTGTCAGAAGACAGATACATACCCCTTATGAAGGTTCGGCTGGTACGCATGAACGGAAAGTTCACTATGGGAAAATTATTCATCTCTCTCGGAAAATTTTGTTCTTAACTTACACTCTCTGTCAGTTTCTAGGTGAAAGTAAAGGTAGGAAGCAAACTTTTCTGTTTCTGTAGTATCCTTGATTTTTTCATGTTCAGAAGGAAAGATGTGGTCATTATAATAGCGAAATTTAGAATTATTCATTACATCATCTGTATAGCGGAACTTAAAACCATAGGATCAAGTCAATTTTTTTCTCTTCTCTGCATAGGCTCTGTGTGACGTCAGTTTCCTACGAATAAAGGAAAAACACGTCCACCAAACACTACAAAAATGGCTGTCAATTATTCTGCATATGTCGTCTTCATAGTACTTTTTATTAGAAACAGATTAATTAATAATAAAATAAGGATTTTCCCTCCCTAGAACCAAACATTTGCACCTGTGTTTGCCATCTTTTGTAACAAAACAAAGATGCATCAAAGATTGTCATTTTTTTTAGTTTTGAATGGGGAATAGTGGTGTAAAAAAAGGGGAAATCAATTGTTTTGATGCTATTTTAAGAGGAAGGAATATTGAATTCATACATTCTAACAGATCTTTGGATTTTTGAAGTCAGTAACTTGCTACGAGGTTTTATGGTACATTTGTAGAACGTGCATTGCAACGTTGCTTGTAAGGACTGAATCTAGTAAAGAGAAGTCCGATCAATTTATTTCTGCCTGGTTGAAATTCCAAATGAAGATAAAACTGACCTAAGATTGTCAAGGATTTCTTTTATGGTAAGTGTCGTCGGTGTATATGTCGGGTTGACAAATGAATAATCAAACGCCAAACTCCTTTATCAACTATTATTTATAATGTGCTTAACAAACAAAAACAGTGTTGTTTGGTGATTTTTCAGCAGGGACGACAAAATATGTCGCATAATTCAGAGAGGTGTCTGGATAAATAATGTATTACAAAAAACCAATATCAGTTTGTTGCAATGTATGGTCATTTCGTTAATTTACAACTCGTAAGCAGTGTTCAAATCAAAACACTCGCATCTTTTATTACTGATTTAGCTTATGGTTTCGTAGATTTAACTAGTAAATTCCTTTTATATCAACTACCTCACAACTTTCAACAATTTGGAAACGATATTTTATTGAAGATGCTTATATTAACAGGAAAGCAAAGTTTACCGGTTTTACAGCCCGAACAGTCATACACATATTGTACATACAATGTAGATATGGTGTAATGTGGGCACCCTTTGGGTAGGGTTCAATGATGAATGGATCCTGTAACCAGCAAACAACTCGATCCCATGGGAAGGGTGTGTACATTCAACATTGAGTTTCTCAGCGGTTAACGGGTGGAAACCAAATCCGAATGCACAAATAGTATTAGCGGACCACTTTACAACATGACATTTTAACTATAAAATTGCGGGTCTACAATAAGACTGGGAAGCCATCAACCGAATAAAAATGACAGTTGTATTATCCTCATTTTATTAAGTCCATACATTAATTATAAATTTATATATATAGTTTGATTGATCTTCATTAGGGATGTCAAAATTTAACCAATACTGGCATTCGAGTACTCGTTCCCAATACTCAAATATATAACAATACTCGGTAATAGTATGCAAGAAATGAAATGGGTCAATCTAGAAGGGTCCAAGGAAATGAAAAGACCCGAGTATTCGAATACAAATTTAGCATTCGATACTCAGTCCTATCGAGTGATTCTCGAGTATTCGAGTACTCGTTGGCATCCCTAATCTTCATACTTTTTGGCCCTAAGGTAATCCAGAAAAGCGCTTTTCTTTTGAATATTTGTTTTAAATGTCAGATTCGGATCGTGTCTATCTGTCAAATATTTCATATTCTTTCATTCAAATCATAGAGAAATTAGCCAAGAAATTTAAAAATAACAATAGGTTAAATATACAGACAAACGAAACCAGTATCTAGGTGAAAAAAATGAAAGGAGTTAAGGATGTTTGTGCGAAAAATGTGAATTCGAACTAGATTTGTTGTGAAGACAAATCTAGATAGAATGGGATGGAAATATTAAGGGAAGAATATTTGCTCATTGACAAATATTTAAAGAAAAGCAGGTTAACGATAAATGTATATTATTGCACGTATCTCCAAACATGATTTATACAAAGAATGAAGTTATGAAAGAGAAAGTTTCGTGAGAATGTGATGCATACCTAGTGTGAACTCCTCTTTAAATTACTGTTGTCCAAATTACTGATATTAGTACATTCTGTAAAATGGCAAATTTCAGCAATTCAGATTTCTCACTCTTTGCTTTCAATGAATAGTTTTTAAAATAAGATACACTTAACAGTTCTTTTGGATATAATACCCGAGACAGTCAAATACGTTCCCGCTTTTATCAT
>JAULBM010061405.1:0-10288 GCA_032357055.1 Geukensia granosissima | reverse complement strand
GTGTTTGGAGTAGGATTGTTATATACGTGTTTGGAGTAGGATTGTTATATACGTGTTTGGAGTAGGATTGTTATATACGTGTTTGGAGTAGGATTGTTATATATGTGTTTGGAGAAGGATTGTTATATATGTGTTTGGAGTAGGATAGTTATATACATGTTTGGAGTTCTGAGTTTGTTTGTTTTTTTTGTACTGTTTAACTGCATTAGCTGACTACCAATTTTAATCAATTAGTAAAACTGATTTTAAATTTGGTCATTATTTTTAAGATCTTTTGTGACTATTTTTCTAAAACATTAATCAGCCATTTTTATGCCATAGGAGGTAATTTGAATTTGAAAGTAAATTAGAGTTTGTGGAAAAACTGCAGCTGTCCCTCCAATGATTGGTTGTGTTGTATTATGTATGGTGGTCCCTGGGGGGATGTCTTTGTCCTGGTCTTGTATAATGAATTACTTCCCAGCAGTTTTCTTTGTCACTTGTGTAATATATGATGACACACACTTATTTATCATTGACATTTCAATCACACAAACCGCTATAAAAATCAGAATTTTAAATCAGGAATAGATTTCAATTGAAGTACTTTTAGCTTAAATAGTTTCTATTCACAACTGGTATTGCATATATACAATTTTATCAGTCATGAAATCAGATACCTTATACAAATATTGTACCTCACAGCCCATAGCACTTTATCTAAAACACTCTCAGATACCTTATACAAATATTGTACCAGAAAGCTCATAGCGCATTGTAGTAAACAGATTAAATCCAGCAAAGCTATGAAAAGTCTGTGCTAAATAGGACAACTGAAGCGAAGATTTCATATCAATTTACAAATATTTAGCTTTGGTTTACTATTAAATGTAGAAATTTACACTATTTGAGAGAAAGCCAAGTTTACTAGGACCACTGCCAACTGTATATGAAGAGCTGATTCAACAATTAGAGAAATATGTTATCTTGGATAGGTTAAACAAATCCATCTTCCATGATTTGTATCCCAACAGATATAGTGTATTTACACTTGGGATGGAAATTCATCTAAAATTGACGTGCTATGCAATCAGAAATATTTGTTTTCTATAAATAATTAGTAAGATATTAATTATTCTGGTCTGATCACCCACTATAATAAAATCCCAACAACCCTCAACTTTTGCCCATATTTTGTCAATATGTCTCTACTTCCTTTGGAACCTCCTCCTATTCAAAGCACATTGTAGTGATTCTCCTTATGTAAAAATGGGACTATATGAGCTTAATTCATCACAGGATTCCAGTGGGGTGTGATGGGTATAATTATACCCCTTTAGAAGTAAGAAAACAGCTGGAAATAAATGAAGAAAATGTTTAAAAAAATCACTCAATATAAACCATCAGCCAGGCTTCAAAACACTCTTAGAATGTCAAAGCTAATCAGTTACCACTCTTCTACCAACTCCCTAGGCTCTTCTGTGGACTATTTGAGGTGTTAGGTGGCCCTCAGTGCTCATAGAGGCACATTACCTTTTGTAAATTTCTTGAAACAGTCCTGTCACTTTAGGCCTTAATATAATAATTTAAAACTGAATGTTTCTATGCCAGGATTCAATCAGGAATCAGATCAATTCGCAGAGGATCTTGTATGACAGTCATCATGTAATGTCCAAAGTAATTAAGACATTTTTTCGTTTGTGCAGATAGTCAACATATGACATGCATGTCTTTTTTCATGCCATGTTCATAATGTTCATCAAAATCATATAACATGTACTTGAAGTTGAAGGACAAAATTAAAGAAAGCTTTGGCCCCTTACCCTGTCAGATGAAGGTTACTCTAGGAAAGTGCTTTACATGCAGTTAAATTTGGCTTTTGAATATTTGTTATAAAGGTATGTAAGATGTGGATGGTGTCTTTGTAGCATGTAATCCAATTTCTTTATTCTAAATATATAAAAATAATGTGATTATAGCAAGTCTTTATTTTGATCTATAAATAGAATTAATTGTTAACGATGTTGTGTTGTTGGTTTCCTGGAAAAAAGAAAGTTAATTTGTCAAGTTCTGTAAATTGAAAAATGCTGTGTGAGGATCCATATAGAAAAAAAGAAGCTATTGGAAAGTCATTAAAAATTGGTCTGTATTAAATATTTGAATGAAAATTTTAAAATTTCATGCAGGGGGACCAAGACTTTTGTAGATATAGCTGTTATTTGTGTCAATTTTCCAATCATATAATTTAGCCCATGTCCTGTAGAGATTTGACAACTGTTTATCAATTTCTAAATAACAGAGGTCATAGTTTAAAAATAGGCAATTTTATTATCTGATTTTGATGGGGTTTTCTATTCAATTCATCTCAATCAGGCGCGGATTCAGGCGGGGGCGCACCCGGCGCGCGCCCCCCCTAAAAAGGAAAAAAATATAATTTTTTAGTCTTAATTTTCGTAATTTCTATGAGCTTCCGGGGGCTTCGCCCCCCTGATCCCTAAAGGCACTGACCTGGACCAGCAACCCCCCTAACGTAAAATCCTGGATCCGCGCCTGTCAATGAGAGCTTTAAGTAATATGTCAACATATTTTCTTTATCTCTTACTGTTTTCCAGATAAAAGGGGTCAAAGTGGGCAAAAAATGCAATGTGGCATGATATGGAAAATTAATATTAAAATTATTATTCTTCCAAATTTAATGGGTCTTTTTTTATTTGATTTGTCTCATTGAGAGAATTCTGGAGAATGGTAATGAATATTCTCTATCTCTTACTGTTTCAAGAGCAAAGTGGGTTTGATGGTATACTTCTGTTTGACATTAAGATATGATAAGATTATTCCCACTTTGTACTTCTGTCTGACATTAAGATTGATAAGACTACTCACACTGTATACTTCTGTCTGACATTAAGATTCGATAAAACTAATCACACTGTGTACTTCTGTCTGACATTAAGATTTGATAAGACTACTCACCCTGTGTACTTCAGTCTGACATTAAGATTGATAAGATTACTCACACTGTGTACTTCTGTCTGACATGAAGATTTGATAAGACAACTCACACTGTGTACTTTAGTCTGACATGAAGATTTGATAAAACTACTCCCACTTGGTTCATATGTCTGACATGAAGATTTGATAAGACTACTATCACTTTGTTCTTCTGTTTAGCATTAAGAGTTGATAAGACTATTTTCACTTTGTTCTCATGTTTGACTTTCAGATTTGATTTGATAAGACTACTACCACTTCTTCTGTCTGACATGCTGATTTGACCAAAGACTACTCTACCCTTTCCTTGTTCTTTTGTTTGACATTAAGATTTGAGAAGACTAACCCTTCTCCCCACTTTGTACTTAATGTCTTACATGAAGATTCAATAAGACTACTTTGTTCTTCTGTTTGACATGTAGATCTGACAAAATACTACCCCTCCACCATTTGTTACCTTACTTTGTACTTATGTCTAACATGAATATTTAATAAAACTACCCTACTTTGTACTTGATTTGATAAGACTACCCTCGCTGTACTTTTGTTTGAGATATTTGAAGTGACAGCTACTTCTGTTGTGAAGTCACCAGAGGAATGACTGTTTGTCTTCCTGTCAGATCTTTACAGTAATTGTTTAGGCATTTAGTATTGACTAATGCTGCATCAACCTACATCATAAATATTCTACTTAGTAACAAAACAACATAACTGGTTTACTTAATCTCCTATTTACAGTTTTAACTTTGTATCCATTGTTCAGGAGTTTTGTTGTGGTATACAGTGTGTATTTTCATGATGATGTATTTACATGTTATCATTTACTATATGGGAAGAGGAGATTGTGACCTCTCTTTCCTAAACAGAGTGTCCATCTTTTGCATAATGTTGAGATTTGTATGTCCTCACTTATTGTTTTACTCGAAATTCTTCTTGTGAAATGATCCATTAAACTTAAACAGGAAGAAAAGGATTGAAAAGACTTCAGTGTTTTGAAATTATATTATTGATTTGGACTGACCCCTTCCCCAAGCTTTGTTTTGACCATGAATCTTGTTTTTTGTGATTGGTTAATAATCTACAGGTGCTATGTAAACTCCAGGTGGTTGAGAAGAACTTTCTCACGATATATAATTGTTACTAACTATAGAATGCCTGCAAAACTACTTGGGCACATGGCCGAGTCATTAATTATATGATGTAACTTTGTAGAGCTGTTAATGGCTACTCTACATTCCTTAGTAATGATCTTACAGAATTTGTAATTATTTTATCTTTATAAACATCATTAATATATTGTATTTATCTATTATTAATCCGGAGGATTTTGTCTGAATCACAGATTTTTTTATTACTCTAGAATACTTGCCAAATAAGATATGGTACTATTAACCTGATTCAATATAAACATGGGCAGATCTAAACTTCTAAGTAAAAAATATCAAGACAGAGCCCAAACAAATAAACCAATCCACCCATGCAAACAACCCCCAGTCTCATGCTCAGCATCTAGTATTCAGTATAAAGTCATTTGACAAAACGTCAACAGATTTCATATAAAAAATTCAGTGTGCAAAAAGTTATCAATTCCACAGTTCCCCTGGCAACTAGCTGAATTCACTAGGTAACAGGACAATTATGAAATGTGGTATGAATGCTGTGTGTTGTGTATAAAAGTGAAAAACCTATGTTAATTGATATATCCTTTGGGATACATGATTGGAAATATAAAATTTATCTGTATCTGGCACCTGAGGAAACAGGTCAATTATTCACCTGGCACTAGGTAAAAGGTCAATTATTCACCTGGCACTAGGTAAAAGGTCAACAGTTCTTGATGCAATGGGCCAACAAACCACTTGGCAATGTGTCACCAATTCATTAAAAGACTTCAGAAAATTTTGTGGTAATATTATGTTATTGGTATGTGGTCATCAGCAGTCAACAGTAAGGTTTCCCTTCAATAAACGTTATAATTTGGATCCATTTAAATGCAGGTAGACATTGATTTTGGATAATCTAGCCCCACACATTTTTTTAAGGAAGAGGCCAAATAAGGATTTTTAATTTTCAAATGTAAGGTATCTATTTTTTTTCCAATTTTTATGTTTTTTTTTCTTAGTACAAAGCCAACATAACAAGCCACAAATGTCATGACCCATTTCTTTATTGATATAAAAGAGGTTAAAAAGGCCAATTCCTAATTTGAATTTCTCATCCAATTTTGAAAGGTTTTATTTCAAATAATTCCTTATAAAAAATGCAACAAAAGTTGCTCCAACCATTTCATGTTGCATTTACCAATTTTTGTACAATGGGGTCTTAACCATTATGAAAGTCCCCAATCTTCTTGTCTAGATTTACACATTTACTTTCAAACAAGAAACAATGCACTTTTCACTTATAGCTTTATGAAACATGGCTTACAGAAACATATGTGTTGTCATTTTTGAGATAGATATTTCATAATGGTTAAGTCTTGATGAAAATCTTTAAAAATTTTGAAATGTTGATTTTAATTTGAATCTTTGTGTTTCAGACTGTGAATGGGAATAGTAAATCTACCAAAGCTGAGCCAGGCATGTTTACATTTAAATCCATCAGTAATAACTACAGCTCCATGACACCAGTAGAAGAACCATCCTGTGCATATTGATGGAATTCAAGATTACAGAAAATTTAACCACTGATGGAGTTCAAGATTACAGCACAGATCAGGATTTAAACAGAAAATTGTTCAGTGGATTACAAGATTATAAAATTATTGCAAGCAAAAAAAAGCAGACTGAAAAATGGCCATTTTTACACAATAATAAGGCTACTTTGTAAAGTAATTGTTATTTATTAAATATTTATTTTTTTTTGTAATGTACAGATAGAAAAATACTACTGAAAGAATGCATCATAGTATTTGAAAATATTGTTTATAGAAAATGTAATCAACTGGGTACACCTGGTCTGTACATATCAAATTTTCATTTTACAGCCACAGTAGTTTTTAATATACATTCAGAATCACACATGGTTCAGCAGTTAAGACAGGTTTTGTTGTATGTAGAGTATACATATTCAGTTTTACATTTTGACTTCACTACATAAACATGAAGTTTTTCAGAAGACATGAAAAATCTTAACATAGTTTGTTAGAATAAATCACATGACACAACATTGTCACATGATAGAACATTTGCTTCATATAATCATAGAACATTTCTGCATACAACATATTGTTAGATGATACATTTTTAAATCATTTTCATAGGATGTTAACTATCATTGATTATCATTATTTGGCCACATCAAATCATCATATATCATAATCACATGACATTATCACATGATCAGCTTTGTTACCAGTGTGGCTGGCCATACTGCTTGTTGTTAATATTGTGTAAATTTGACCTTTTTGAACTTTGAACTAGACATTGCTTTATTCAACACAAGTTCACACCCTGCCTTGTCTCATTCTTCACTCCATCCTTTGCTGTTCTTTGTCCTCCACAAAATTAAGTTCCCTCTTGACTGCCTTTTATATGTCTGACCACATGTGACCAGCTTAATGTTCAGTCAGTTATTGTATTTTCTCTATTGTACAGTTGTTTTTGTTTGATGTACAGCAGTAATTCAAATTTCTAGCATTGGAACTTTAAACTTTGTATAATTGATTATATAATGTTTTATGTTTATTTGGTAGCTGTTGAAAAAAATTGTCAATAAGAAACTAAAATTATCCTTGTATATGTAATTCTCAAGATAATAATTATGTTGTCTCAGGAAATAAAGTGCCATATTGTTTAATTCAGGGAACATCTCAAAGAATATGATGATGAACTTGTTCGATATCTTTCATGCAAAAAAATTTGAAACTCTGGTAAAATAAAGTATAAAGAACTTCAAAGGTGCCATTCAGAATGTAAATACTGATGTTCATAATTTTTATGGCTTATAATTCAGTCAGTTAAGGATGTTCACTTCACAGTTTTCAAATTTTTCAAATGATTTTTATAATTTTTGATATATGGACATAGTGAACAAAGAAAATGCAGTTCCAAATATAATTTTCATTTTGATGTCTGACTTGTGAAAGAGATTTTTCAGAAAATCAAGTACCATACATAGTAGCTAAACTTAATTAATTGCTTTAAGGGAAACAACTCTTAATCAGGAAATAGCTACCTAAAGTAAAAATTCAGCAAGAATTGGGATTTTATTAGCTTAGAAAGGCTTAATAGATTTTATTTGTATATCTTAACCTCCATTGAGGGGGTGGACACAGTGGGTACTCTCTCCCATCTCCCACCTGACATTCTTCCATTTCACACTGGAAAGCAATTATTTTCCATCTGGATGTTTTTCTCTCCCACTTCTCTTTGCCTGTTTCTTTACCTCACACTTCCCATCTCCCTTTTCAGCTGTCTGCCTGCTCTTCATTCTTTAGATTTCAAATTTATGGAAAAAAAAGAAATGATGCTGATTTTTTACACTGGTACATAGTTAAATCTAACTTTGACCATTGATAAACTGAGGTCATACAAATTAGTTTGTGGTTCTCCCTTTTTTGGCAGTTATGATATGACATGATCTCAGGTTGCCCTTGTGATATTTTGTGGAAGGAGACGATTACTATTTTTTCAACATGATTCAGGTTGCCATGGAAATGCAACATTTTGTTAAATGTTTTTATTATTGTTTAATAAAGATGTATCTTTCTGTGAAAAAGTACATGTATTTGTTAAAAGTAGTTAAACTTGTTTGTTATGAGAGTTGTAATCCATTTTTAACATACCTAGTTCATACATAAATCAAATAAAGAAAGCAATGGGTAAAATTTAGACACTAAGTACATGTGACCTCGCTAGTGAGAAATGACAATTCAGTGTGGAAAATGTAATCATGTTGTTGGATAAAATTACCAATGAAATGTTTATAGAATCTTTGATAGGATGGTGCTGACTGATTAAGTGTTGCTCTGGTTATGTTTTGTTCAAATTTATCTTAAAAAAACAAAAGTTTTTGAAAATTTTTACTTATTTTGAAATAAAGAAATGTCATCCGACAAATATCTTGCAAAAGCCAGACAAAAAGTAAACATTGCTAGTCTGGAATAAACTATTGTGTTTAAGATAAAATTGGTAAAAACTTCTAACTAAATTGTCTCTATGAACTTTTGTTGTATGGTCCAAGAGATAGCTGAGATTATGAAACTATTTTTGTAAGAGAATGTATTTGTGAGTTTCTACCTCTTGGACTGATAAAGAAAACTCAGCGTTGTTGAAGTTGATTGATGTACTACCTCTAGAATGTATATTTTTGTGAGAGAAAATGTTGCTATGGTGATTGGACTGATTGTAAAATGGCTGATAGTACAATATACAAATTTTAATAAAAAATAAATAATTTCAATTATTTATGTTGTGATTATTATATGAACTCAAAAATTATTCAGTTATTATCTTTTGGGATCCTGTTGCTTGCTTTAGAAATTTGTAGACATTAACATTTTTCCCAGTTTAGTAAACTTGTCACTCAGCAATCTGTAGACATACACATTTTCCTTTAGTAGACTTGGCAGACATTAAAGTTTTCCTTCAGTTTTGTAAACTGTCACACAGCAATCTGTAGACATTAACATTTTCCTCCAGTTTAGTAAACTTATAAAAATAGGTAATGTGGCATGATTGTCCATGAGACAGCCACCCACCAAATGACAGTGGAATTATATAGAGTTCCTAGTTAACTCTGTCACTGAGCAATCGGTTAACATAAACATTTCCAGCTGCGGATCCAGGATGTTATGTAAGGAGGGTGCAGGTCCAGGTCAGAGACCTGGTAGGGGTCCAAGGGGGGGGGGGAGCCCCCAGAAGCACATAGAAATTATGAAATTTAAGAATAAATAATATTTATTTTTCTTTTTAGGGAGGGGGGCGCCCCCTTTGAATCCGCCTCTGATTTCTCCAGTTTAGTAAACTTGTCACTCAGAATCTGTAGACATGAACCTTTTCCTCCAGATTAGTAAACTTGATCCTTTAGGCATTTACATTTTCCTCCATTTTAGTAAACTTGTCACTGAGGAATCTAAAGACATTAACATTTTCCTCCAGTTTAGTAAACTTGTCCCTCAGCAATCTTAAGACATAAACATTTTCCTCCAGTTTAGTAAACTTGTCACTTACCTGTAGACATTAACGTTATCCTCCAGTTTAGTAAACTTGTCACTCAGCAATCTTAAGACATAAACATTTTCCTCCAGTATAGTAAACTTGTCACTTATTAATCTGTAGACATTATCCTCCAGTTTAGTAAACTTTCACTCGGCAATCCAGAGGTCCTCGGGGGCTTCACCAGCCCAGTTTCAGCATTGTCTGACATGAATATTGTCAACTTTTTTACAGCAATTTGCGGTAATTGCTCACATTCAAAACACTTGAAATTACGATGAATGGTGCACTAACTAGATGCCATCACCACTGGGTTGGCTTCCTATTTTAAATCGCTGTGATTTGCGAGATGCTACTCCTTCAGCATAGGGAAATTTACAATAGGTATGCGACATCGGTAAACGTAGTTTTATATTGACAGAGGCAAACATGATGCAGAGTCTTGTATTGTAAGCAACGAAGACGACAGCCGAAACTGAGTATAAACATTAAATAATGGGAATTATTGTGATCTTGTATCAAACCACCCGTGTTTAAATTTAACGAAAATGTCTAGGAATGGTAATTCATATTGTTACCAGATGATTTAGATCAACCCTAGATAGCAGTTACAGTCTGAATATATTTAATATTGGACCTTTACTTCTAACATCGTCTTGTCTATAACTACAGGTCCAAGTTGGACAAAGCTTTGGTGTATCGAATCAAGATTTGTCTCGTTTCAGATTCTTACGAAATTTTGATATCTTATGTCTCAAATTGGTAGTAAACTGTGTTTGATCAGCATATCTTGGCCCGTGTCATGCAGCACAAGATAGATACTACGCGTCGTGACAAAATGAATAAATTTTACACAATAAAAATCATGGCAAATATTAAGAGTAGTATCGTCTATCTGTGTGCAAAGTTTGAATAATATTGAAAACGTTTGGAGTTAATACGAACCAGTGGTATATTTAATAACAACAAAATACATCAATGTTTTACACAAATCGGTTAACAAATAAACATGTTAAATTGTGATTAATGTTTCCTCATCACACACTTAAAGATTAGATGGTTGGTCTTATTATGACTAAAAAAACGGCATACTGTAAAATACAGTATGGTATGATGGTATGGTATGTGGTATGGTATGATGGTATGGTATAAAAACTACT